>JAPMOS010000137.1:60000-97500 GCA_027972325.1 Paratrimastix pyriformis
AGCGGCCATCCCGGGGGGTGGATACGGGGCCGGGGCAGCACCTCGCTGTGCTGGAGGAGCGATAATATTACTGCGCGCCAGCGGGGCCGCGGGGCCCCGGGATGGCGGAGGTGGGACGCCGAAGCCACGAGACGGAGGGGGCGGAGCGGCGGCGACGGCGGGAGGCGGGGGGCCCCGGGCGACGAGAGAGGGAGACGGGACGCGGCCGGCCGTGAGGGCGGCAAGCTGGGAGGATGAGAGGATGATGATGAGAGGATGGGAGGATGTGTGTGTGTGGTGTGGTGGTGGTGTTGGTGGTGGTGTTGGTGGTGGTGGTGTTGGTGTGGTGGGTGGTGGGTGGTGGGTGGTGGTGGTGGTGGTGTGTGGTGGGTGGTGGTGGAGGGGTGGTGGATGGGGGCCGGGGGAGCAACGGACAGCCCGCTGGGTGGCTTCGATGTGATTCCGGAGTTCGGACTGTGGCAGGACCCGCAGCAACAGCAACAGCAACAGCGGCATCGGCGTCGGCGTCACCGGCGGTGATGGTCCGGGTGTGTGCCGAGAGGCAGAGGATGGTGATGCGGTGTGAGTATGGTGGTCTTGTGGATGTGTCTGTCTGTGTCTGTCTGTGTCCTCTGATCTGAGCGCTGAGAGGTCGAAGAGACAGCCTCGTGGGCGAAGGAATCCCCTGTGTGGACGGCGTTCTGTCCGTGTCCTCTAGGCTCAATCTCCATGATCCGTGTGTCTGTGGTGTCTGTCTGTGTCCTCTGAGCACTGCACGATTTCCATGCCATGTCTGCGTGTGTCATCTACGCGTCTGTGTTTCACGGACCTGGGTGGCGGCAAGGTGGCCCGAGTGTGCCTTCTGTCCGTGTCTGTATGTGTCTGTTTCGCGGACCTGGGTGGCGGCCAGGGTTGCCTGGGTGGCGGCCAGGGTTGCCTGGGTGTCGGCCAGGGTCGCCCGAGTGGCGGCCAGGTCGGCTTTTGTCTGCTGCAGCTCGAGCAGGCCATCGATCAGGGCCCGGGTATGCACCGGGAAGGGATCGACTAAGTGCTGCTCCAGGGCGCGCCGGAGAATCTATGTTCGGGGTGCGGAAGACAAATTTTTTTTTTTGAAATTTGGGGGGATATTACCCCTGGCATGATAATCCTTTTTTTGTTCTTCTTTTCGGTGCGCCGTGCTCGAAAAATTGGCGAGCAGACCTGATGTTGCGGGCAGTTCGGAACGGGACAGTCGACACGGCCGTTGGGGCATGTCGACTGGTGCTGGGGCATCTCACTGCGGGGAATGGAGACCCCGCAACCGTCCGGGCAGGAAACGGGGATCCGCGGGCACGTCTCGAAGTGCGCCTTATTCGAAGACGACAAGGTGTGGTGGGTGCGAACGTGTGGGACATGTGAAAACAGACCTCCAGAAACCCTTGGGGTAATTCCTGCTGGCAATGCTGACAGTGGGTGAGTTTGTGGGGGCACGTGTCCATGTGGGCGGGCAAATCCCGCGCCACGCAGCGGAAGTTGCAGCCGGGGTGGGTGCAATTCGCTGACCGGCAAAGACAACCCCGGGCCTCGTGCTCTTCGGCATCCTCCAATCTGAATACAAGTTGGTCAAATGTGGTCGGAAGATTCAGCAGACTTTCCCTGCCAGTCGCAGCCATTCTCTTTGTTTGTGCAGAAAACGATCTGTCGACCAATCATCGCATGTAAGGAGATGTCCAAAGTGGGCGCATTGGCAGGCACCGGCGACCGGCACTCTCTATCCGGAGACGCATGTGGATATGAGACAAGAAACCAAATTTCCACAGACGGGCATTCGCGTTTTTGTTTGAACCACTCCTCACAACAGGCCTGGCACATCTTATGATTGGTGGGACATCCCACCGAAACCGGCCGCCGCATCACACATCCACATGAGGAACAATTGAATTCCGGAAAGAGACTTTCCGGGTGGACAAAACGAGTATCCGGAAATCCTTCGTGGTGGCTCATGAAAAGTGAAAGAGACAGTGCTGCCCTTGGGCGAAGAAGAATCATGTCAGAATGACATAATGATGTTGTTTTGCTCTGCCTCCGGGCCTCAGAGCAATGGGCAACCTATCGACAGTTGACCCAGCGCCGTCGTGATCCCTCGGAGTAATTTGCCGGAAAGACGCTGTTGCCCGAAAGATTGAGAATGGAACACAGGAAAGAGGAGGAAGAGGGGAGTCCAGCTCCCCCAGCCAACAAACCACAAAACGTCCACTGCCGACCCCAACCAGGCAAAAAGAGACGAAATTAACAAGGTAATTGCAGGGGGCCGGTTCATTCGGGCTTGATGAACACCTGCCAAAGAAAAATTGAGCAGTTTTATTTTTCGTCGAATAAAAACGTCATTCCACAGACCTTGGGTGCACTGAACAGTCGGATGGAGGCCTCGATCTCGTGCAGTTGCTGCTCCAGCTCGGCCCGTTTGCTGCAGTCATCCACATCAACCGCGCGAAGTGGGGGAGGTGAGGCAGGAAGGGACTGTCCGATGCCTCCCCCTGGAGTGGCTCCCACCCCCAGAGTGATGGCTCCCACCCCCAGAGTGATGGCTCCCACCCCAGAGTGATGGCTCCCACCCCAGAGTGATGGCTCCCACCCCAGAGTGATGGCTCCCGCCCTGGAGTGGCTCCCGCCCTGGCGTGGCTCCAACCCTGGAGTGACTCCCCAGCCTCAGCCTGGAGTGGCTCCAACCCTGGAGTGGCTCCAACCGGGGACAACCCACCCCGTAGTGCGATGTGTTGGCGCGGACCGTTCTGTTCTGGCTCCCACTCCCACCCTAGAGTGGCTCCCACCCCCGAGACCCTCCATCCATCCCTGGGGTGGTGCACGCACGGACCGTTCCGACGTGGGTGTGCGGATGGCAATGGGCATTCGATGGAGGGCGCTGAGGGTCTCCTCCTTCTGCTGGGCGAGTGAGGTCAGGGTGGCCTGCCGCTCATCCTCGGGGAGCATCACCAGGCCAGGCGGGGCGGCCTCCTCCTCCCGGCGGCGACTGACGGGTGATGTGCGGAGTGATGCGCGGCGGAGTTGGGGGTGAGGAAACGAGGAGGGAAGGGGAAGGTGGGAGCAAGAATGGGACGAATGGGATGGAGGGGAATGGCCTGGGGTGGGGGGGGGGGGGGGGGAGCAGTCAGCCAATAAGAGGTTTGACCAAACAAAACAAACAAACAAAGAGGAGGAGGAGGAGGAGGAGGAGGAGGAGGAGGAGGAGGAGGAGGAGGAGGAGGAGGAGGAGGAGGAGGAGGAGGAGGAGGAGGAGGAGGAGGAGGAGGAGGAGGAGGAGGAGGAGGAGGAGGAGGAGGAGGAGGAGGAGGAGGAGGAGGAGGAGGAGGAGGAGGAGGAGGAGGAGGAGGAGGAGGAGGAGGAGGAGGAGGAGGAGGAAAAGGGTTTCCAGAACAGACGCTTCTTCGTTCGCCTGCTCTTGCTCTCGCCTGCGTTCGACCAGACTGCGGGCGGGTGGATGGGTGGGTGGGTGGTGGGTGGGTGGAGAGGAAGGAAGGGAGTGGAGGGACGGAGGGACGGAGGGACGGGAGGGACGGGAGGGACGGGAGGGACGGGAGGGACGGGAGGGACGGAGGACGGGAGGGACGGGAGGGACGGGAGGGACGGGAGGGACGGGAGGGACGGGAGGGACGGGAGGGACGGGAGGGACGGGAGGGACGGGAGGGACGGGAGGGACGGGAGGGACGGGAGGGACGGGAGGACGGAGGGACGGAACGTGAACCTCGATGGAACGACGGCACACACTCATTTCCTCTCTTTCCTCCCATCGCCCATCTTCGATCACTTCCTCCCAACCGCCGCCCATGCCCATCCTCATTAGTCACCCAGCGCACATCCAGACCTTTTGCGGGACACGGCAATCACAGCCGCTCCCACCCCCCGGTACCACCACCACCACAGACTATTGCGAGACACGGCGGGGTTAATATCCCAACCGCCGCTCCCACCCCCGCGAGACACGGGGTGAACTCCCAACCGCCGCTCCCACCCCCCGGTACCACCACCACCACCACAGACTATTGCGAGACACGGCGGGGTTCATATCCCAACCGCCGCTCCCACCCCCCGGTATCACCACCACCACCACCACACACCACAGACTATTGTGGGACACGGCCAGACTCGGGGTGAATCTCCCAACCGCCGCTCCCACCCCGGTACCACCACCGCCGCCACCACACCACAGACTATTGCGGGACACGGCCATACTCGATCCCAACCGCCGCTCCCACCCCCCGGTTCCACGACCACAGACTATTGCGGGACGCGGCCATACTCGGGGTTGATCTCCTTGGCCGTCTCCTTGGGTGCCTCCCGCGCCGGGGCGCGCTGAGGAGCCGCCATGGCCACGATCTTGTTCTCCTGCAAGAAGTTCGGAGCCGATCGGCGCTCGATGGTCCCCTAGTGCCGACAGAACCCGGGGGGAATGTCGACTCGGCGACAATAAAAAAAAAAAAAGGACCTCTTCCTCGGCCTGGCGGGGGACGGGCGGCTTAGAGAGTTGGCGCGGGGCACGAGTGCCGGGCTCGACAGCGTTCTGCATGGCGGTGGCGGCGATACTGGTCATACCCCCGCGAGATCGCAAAAACTCGGTGTGGGTGGGAGTGGTGGGCGGAATCTGAAAACCGTCACAACACCGAGGTGATATATGTGAACGAGTGGGCAAACCTCACCGGGAACCACCTTGGGTGCAACATCGCGAAACTCGGGCATTTTCCATTCGCCCTCACGGGCGCGGGCTTCTTCTTCAGCAGTGCGCTGTTTGGCCTGATTTTCAAGATCCCGAATGCGGGCCAAATTGTCAGCAGCGTGGTTCTTTGGGGCGATACCCTTTCTCCGAAGCGCGTCGCGTTCATTGACCACAGGATTCAAAAAGGCTGTTCGTCGTGTTGCAAAAACGCTCCAAAGATCGCGAAAACAGACCTCCTACGTGATCCACTTCGCGCCGGACAATTTTTCTCCGCGAAACCTGCTCAGGGGCGCCCGAACCAAGTTGCATGAAATTTGAATGGGAGGGAGCCGAGAGAACCAGAGTATGATTCGCAGAAACACCCCGGGTACCAAATCGGCCCAGCTCAACGCTTGGCCCGATCAGGAGCTGAATGAGATGGACAGTTGTGTTGCTTTGCAACAATATATTCAGCAACTGATTCGTCTGTCAAAGTGTCCACCTGCATGTCATTCCATATCGACTCCCGCGCAGGGAAGGACTGCTCCGATGTGAAGACGATTTGTCAGCTTCCGGAGGGTCAAGACGAGGCCCTTTGGCAATATGAGCACCTTCGGTCTCTGCCTTCTTCTGCACATCCATCATCCTGACATCACCACTCACCCACAGTCAACTCACGATGGAGCTCAACAAATTTGTGACTTCCTTCGACGGAATCTGTACAGATAAAACCTGCTTCAAAATGAAGGCCACCGATGAGTGGCACTACCTCTGCGCCGCCCACAAGAAGCCGAAGGAGGTCCGTTCCCCCTCGTGCGTATCGAACCCAGGCGGAACTGCCGTTTCCGGGATCTATAGTGCTGCGCCATCGACTATATTATTCACACACTCGATGGGACTGCAGCTCTGTTGAACAGCACCAAATGGTTCCCGGACCGGTCTGTGTTTATCTCACCCCGGGGCGCGATTCTCATTCGCGCCACTCCAACCCCCAGGGTTCACGTCCCTGTCAAGTCGTTGAAATACTTCAAATCGATTGCTCGACGCCTGTATCGGATCTTTGCACACGCGTACTTCCACCACCGGCCCATCTTTGACGAGTTCGAGGTGCGTCGACATCACCCCCCCCCCCCCACCACCACCACCACCACCCCTCCACCACCCCTCCACCCCTCCACCACCCCTCCCATCCCCCACTACCATCGTCATCCCCACCCATTGCTCGCATTCCACAGACACACACCACCCACGTCACACCCCCGACACCAACCCCGCGATCCCCCGCATCCCCCCCGATCAGAACGAGACCCACCTCCGTGAGCGCTTTGTGGTTTTCTGCTTGCTCTACGACCTGCCACACATTCCACACCACACCCACACCCCGACCCCGCACCCCTCGCCCAATCAGAACGAGACCCACCTCTGCGAGCGCTTTGTGGTTTTCTGCAAGCTCTACGATCTGGTGCCGGACAGCTGTCTGATCATCCCGCCCAACGAGTTCATGGTCAACAAGGAATACTACGCATACCTCTGCGCCACCATCGTGTCCTCATCGGCGGGCGATGAAGAGGGGTCCGTTGTGGTGTCGTTGCTCTGTGTCTGTGTGTCTGTGGTGATGCTCATGATGTCGACATCCCCGAATGGGGTGGGGTGGTTGTTGGTGGCGATTTTATCACGGATCTTCATGTGGTTCCCGAACACGGCCACACAGCCACACAGCCACACAGCCATACAGCCACACAGCCACACAGCCACACAGCCACACAGCCACACAGCCACACAGCCACACAGCCACACAGCCACACAGCCACACAGCCACACAGCCACACAGCCATACAGCCACACAGCCAGCCATACAGCCACACAGCCACACAGCCACACAGCCACACAGCCACACAGCCACACAGCCACACAGCCATACAGCCACACACACAGCCATACAGCCACACAGCCACACAGCCACACACACAGCCATACAGCCACACAGCCACACACACAGCCATACAGCCACACAGCCACACAGCCACACAGCCACACAGCCACACAGCCACACAGCCATACAGCCACACAGCCATACAGCCACACAGCCACACAGCCATACAGCCACACAGCCATACAGCCACACAGCCAGCCATACAGCCACACAGCCACACAGCCACACAGCCACACAGCCACACAGCCATACAGCCACACAGCCATACAGCCACACAGCCACACAGCCATACAGCCACACAGCCATACAGCCACACAGCCAGCCATACAGCCACACAGCCACACAGCCACACAGCCATACAGCCACACAGCCATACAGCCACACAGCCATACAGCCACACAGCCAGCCATACAGCCACACAGCCACACAGCCACACAGCCACACAGCCATACAGCCACACAGCCATACAGCCACACAGCCACACAGCCACACAGCCATACAGCCACACAGCCATACAGCCACACAGCCACACAGCCACACAGCCACACAGCCACACAGCCACACAGCCATACAGCCACACAGACACACAGCCACACAGCCACACAGCCATACAGCCACACAGCCATACAGCCACACAGCCAGCCATACAGCCACACAGCCACACAGCCACACAGCCACACAGCCACACAGCCACACAGCCACACAGCCATACAGCCACACAGCCATACAGCCACACAGCCATACAGCCACACAGCCAGCCACACAGCCACACAGCCACACAGCCACACAGCCACACAGCCATACAGCCACACAGCCACACAGCCATACAGCCATACAGCCACACAGCCATACAGCCATACAGCCACACAGCCATACAGCCACACAGACACACAGCCACACAGCCACACAGCCATACAGCCACACAGCCATACAGCCACACAGCCAGCCATACAGCCACACAGCCACACAGCCACACAGCCATACAGCCATACAGCCATACAGCCATACAGCCATACAGCCATACAGCCATACAGCCATACAGCCATACAGCCACACAGCCATACAGCCATACAGCCATACAGCCATACAGCCACACAGCCACACAGCCACACAGCCACACAGCCACCCATCGCTCACACCACTCCCCGTCCTTCTCCCCCCGTCTCCATCACCCCGCCCAACAACAGCGGCGCGGCCCCCACCCCCGCAGCCGCGGCCGCTCCTGCTCCTGCCCCCTCCCCCGCCTCCACCGCCAGCACCATCCCCCTGGCTATCCCCACCCCATCCGGGGGAGGCCCGCTTGACCTCGGGGCAAGCACTGCCATGTCCCAGTCCACCATGGGCCGGTCCGTGGTGGCCGAGGTGGAGCAGGCATCCGTGCCGGCAATGCCTCCACCACCCCTGGAGGGAGCCGCGAGCACCGGGGTTGGGGAGACACCTGCTGCCGGAATGCCACCACCACCACCGCCACCCCATGAGGAGGCCTGAGGTGGTGGTATGTGGTTGATGATGATGATGATGATGATGATGATGATGATGATGATGATGATGATGATGATGATGATGATGATGATGATGTGATGATGATGATGAGGAGGAGGAGGATGAGGAGGAGGAGGAGGAGGAGGCCTGAGGTGGTATGTGGTTGTTGATGATGATGTGGGTCATCGGGGCTGTGTCTGTGTCTGTAGGATTGTGTGTGTCGTGTGATGTCAGGCATGGATCACATTGGGTGTTGTCCGCTGTGATGCTGCCTGGTTCTATTCCCCGTCCACCCCACCACCTCCTCCATCCCCCCCCCCCCCTGGACCACTGTGCCATCCGCTGTGCTGCTGCCTGGTTCTATTCCCCGTCCCTTCTTCATCCCCCCCGCCTCCTCCTCCGCCTCCCCCCAACTCCCCTGTGAAAATACCCTCGCGCCCATCCCCTTCCCAACCGCCGTCGGCAGTGATTATGTCGGCCAGTCCCGGGTTGAAGGACACGTTCGATGGGCGATGGAGGGGATGGGGGAGGGGGGGGGTCGAAGTGGCTATGTCCCTGGGATGGTCCGGCCCCCGGAGAGATACTCGAGAAGTGCCGTGGTCCTGGAGTGACGCGAGTGGGGGGAGGGGGGAGGGGAGGGGCAAGCGAGATGAGATGGGGGGGACGACGACCGCCAGAGATGTCCAGAGGGCGCTTAGGCCAACAACAGGAGAGACACAGAGACGACGCAGAGACGACGCACAGACGCACAGAGACGCAGAGACACACAGAGAGAGACACAGAGACACAGAGGCATACAGAGAGAGACAGAAAGAGACAGAAAGAGACAGAAAGAGACAGAGACACACAGAGACACACAGAGACACCCAGAGACACCCAGAGACACCCAGAGACACCCAGAGACACCCAGAGACACCCAGAGACATGCGGCCGAGGACGCACACAGACACACAGACACACAGACACACAGACACACAGACACACAGACACACAGACACACAGACACACAGACACACAGACACACAGACACACAGACACACAGACACGGAACGGACTTTTTCGTGGCCATGCGGCCCAGGACGCACACGAGGATGAAGGCGCTGATGGGGAAGAGGATGAAGACCACCACCTGCGTGGAAGTGTGTGCGGGATGATGACGGGGGTGATGGTGAGGGGGGTGATGATGACGGGGGTGGTGATGATGACGGGGTGGTGATGAATGGGGTGATGACGCCGGGGGTGATGACGCCGGGGGTGATGACGCCGGGGGTGATGACGCCGGGGGTGATGACGCCGGGGGTGATGACGCCGGGGGTGATGACGACGGGGGTGATGATGCCGGGGGTGATACTGCCGAGGGTGATGACGACATGACGGGGGTGATGACGACATGACGGGGGTGATGATGACGGACGGTGAATGGGGTATGGGTCAATGAAAGATTTTGTTGGTGGGTGTGGATGGGGAAGGAATCATTTTGATGGGGATAGTGGTACCAATGGCCGAGATGGTGGTGGCTATCCCCCCTGGGGGTAGTAACGGACCCAGAAAAAGCGGGTCTTCGAGACCACAATCACCACGATATAGCAGGCGATATCGCACATGAGCACGGTGGCTAGTGCCAGGAACAGATTGACCGCCAAGTTCCGGGCCTTGACGTGTGTCCGGAGGTCGTGATCGTTGAGCGGAAGCATGTGCCGAAGCCCGTCGCTTGGTGGGGGGCGGCGGGACAGTGCCGGGGGAATAGCTACCGCCGGCAACATGACCCGGGCTTGTGTCTCCGGCTCCGGTGCTGGTGGCAGTGGCGGTGCGTGCACGGACACGTATCGGCAGTGGACAACCTGATGTGTGGGGCAGGGCGTATCACAGGGGGCCAGGTGGGCCGCCACTTGGTCCAAAGTCCCGGAAAATGGGCAGCCCGCATCCCGATGTGAACATGCCTGCATGACCCCCGGGCATTGAGGCAAATGGCTCCTGAATTGCTCGTAGGTGCCTTGCCAGGGACACCAGAGGCATTTGGTTGGGAACCTGGTGGTGGCGTGAGCGGAGAGAACCCAGGAGCCAGCACCAGAAGAGACCTTCCGATCTGGTTGGAGAGGAAACGATGCTTCACTAATTGTGACGTGGAGAGAGATTGTTGGCACATGGGACACTTTTGGCGCCGCCTCAGGGATTCTTCAATGCAAGGACGGCAGTACGAGTGGCCGCTGAAATGTGATTTGTGAAATCTCCCCCAGGAGATTGGAATGCGCAGCAGACCAGGGTGTTACTACAACATTCCTGTGATCAAACACCATTTGACAAATGATACAAACAAAGTCCGGGTCAACAGGGGAAGTAAAAATGTTATCCGAATTCAGATGCTCGCATTCACTGCGATGAGGACAATCGGTGTCAATGGAGAGATGGCAGGTGGGACACAGGAGATGTTCGTGATGGCTCTCCGTGAGAAGATAATATTTGGTGCAGCTAACCGAGAAGAATCTATAATGCGCTGCGTTCTATCGATAGAGGAGAGTGGATGTTGCGTGGCGGTGAAGCCGATCACGCAGGGTTCAGCATGGCGACGGCGTCTCGTTATCCCGGGAATACTCGGCATTCCGAGGACGTCGGAGGCCCTCCTCACCTTTGCCCGACATGTTCCCTCCCAATTCGAATTTACGGGTCTCTCGTCTGTACAATTCATGTCAGCAGATCGAGTTATCTTTCTCTCTCGCGTGAGCTAGCTCCCTTGTCATCATATCTTCTGTTTATCTTGTGCGGAGGCTGCCTCCCAACGGCAAAGCTGCCCGTTTTGTCAGAAATCCGCGACTGGCCATGAACGATGGAACGATTTCGAAAAATGTTTCGTGTGCACTCATCCGGGCTGTTTTCGGGGGTATAAAGAACTCTACTTTCTCCAAGTTTGTTCTTTTACTCCCCGTTGTCTCTGTTCCTATTCTTTTAGGAGCACCAAAAGCTCAGGAAACACGTGAACACCGTTCCCTTCCTCTGCCAAAGCACCCTCAACTCGGCCCCCCGCCCTCCACCTGCTACCGAGCCTTCCCCCCAGATGGTTCAGATCACTCAACTTCTCATTATGCTCAAGCAGCTCCTGCTCGATTCTCGGGAGGCGATTGCCTCGCAAGGACACCCCACTGAGCAGGTCCGCGGATGCCCCAGCTGAGGTGGGCGCAGCCCCCTCCGGGGAAATGCTTGCGTTTCCTTTACTTTTGCGTGGATGGGTGATGACGACTCACACTCCTTCTTTTTGTTCCTAGAATTTTGCCGCGATGGCAAGCGTATTTACTGTTTCCGGAATCCAGCCGCGCCCCGGAGATGACCCTTTGGTGCTCTTGGAGCGGCTGGTGGAGACTGTCACCGCTCAACGACAGGCTCTGCAGGCTCGAACTTAGACTCTCTGGCGATCTATTCTGCTTTGCCCATCCAAGACGCCTGCTTCCACGATGTATATTATTCACCAACATCTATCCCGCTCGCATCGGGCCACTCCGTCACCTCCGGTGTGGTGACAGGTTGTTCCTTCGGCGGAGGGCCTGAGGCTGGAGCGCCAGCGGGGGTTACCTGAGGGGGTGCCTGAGGGGGCGCCTGAGGGGGCACTGCAGGACCGACCGAGGGGCGAGGGGGGGCCAGGGACGGAGCCGCTGCGCTCATTCGCTGGAGAAGCTCCTGTTGTTTGCGAATCAGCGCGGATAGCTGCTCGTTGAGCTCTTGTTGCTGACGAAGGAGTCTGAGCAAGTCTTGATTGGCAGAATCGGCAAAAGGACGGGACACTTGGATGGGAGGCATGACCGGAACCAAAGGTTGAGGAGGCACGATGATTGGTTGGGGGGACAATGACAACGGCGGAGGGACCACTTGTCGAACGGGAACCGCCGGAGGAATCGGGACCACGGGAGGAATGGTCCCCACAGGAGACGCGGCACCGGCCGGGATTGGCGGGAGCAACGGTAGACCAGGCGCCAGACGTTGGGGCGGCATGAAGGACGGGAGGGCTGCCAGCGAAGCTCGTCGCCGCGGCTGGTTCGCTCCAGGCCCAGGTTCTGTGCCTCCAATCGAGAGAATGCTGGTATCCACGAATGGCGGGACAGTCTGGAAAAAGGAGGCCGCAGTCCCGGGTTTCACCAGTGAAGGGTTCTCAATCAGAAGTTGAATGGCCTTGGAAGGGCGGTCGGGCAGATGCACAATTGTTTCTAAGTTAAAGTCGGTGAGATGGCAGCTTAAGCGAGGGGACGGACCGATCTGACCCTGAGCATCGAAAGTATAAAAAGCCGGGAAATTGATTGTGAATCTGCCGCCAGTTCCGGGCGAACCTGCCCATGGTCCGCCGGTATGAAGGGCGGAACAGCTAGTCCGGGGGAGCGGGTACGCGGAACGGATACACAAAGACGTGAGCACCAAGGGACAGACAAGCCCCCAACCCACAACAGCCCCCCAACGTAGCACAGAAATGCACACGGGGCATGACACAGCTCTTCGACCACGCATACGCACGCAGCAGACCGATTCCACAGGGCGACACGGCCGGTGCTGCAGACAGCAAGACATGACTGGGCGTTGATCCGGCTGAATGGTGCTCGTTGATCCTTGAGGAGATCAACAACGGTTTGCGGTGTGGAATGGTAGAAGTAGGCATTCGGGTCGGAGGGTCGCACCGCAGTGAGGGCGCAAAACGGTGAGAGCAACTGTTGGACGCGACGAGTATCCAAGGGCCCACGCTGTGAGTAGAGGGACCACTATCCGAGGAGGTGGCTCACGCACGCAAAAGAACACGGGTCAGACCAGCGTATGAACTCTCTCCAAATTCCTTTGGTCGTTTTGGGTGGTGCACTGGCGAGGTTTCAACTTGAGTTGGGGGGCACAGTATAGCTTTTCAGCGGTGGGCATCGGAATGTGAAGGTCGTGGTAGAGCCGGGGCAAGTCCATCCACGACCAAATTTGAAAGATCATATTCTCGCTGAAGAGACAAATGCACACCGCTTGGCAGATCACCGTGGCTCCACTTGGCGGAGTCTTGCTGAAAACACCAGTTTGCTTGGCAGACAGGAGCAAGTGCGCAGCAACCATGTTTCCGGCAGAGGCCATATGGCGGGCCACCAGGCGAATTTCCGAGAACGCCGAATGCCAAGGAATCAGATAGGAATCCATGAGGTGCCGCAGCCCATTGCCCGAATGTCCTCCGCCGGGGGTTTGAAGGGTGCAATTCCGGGCGCACAGCTCGGCCATCACATCCGCATTGCGCTCGCCACGTTGAACACACTGCGATGGCGTAATGGTGAGCAAGGAAACACCCAAAAACAACCAGACGTTCAAGAACTGAAGGAAACGCTGCGCGTGGAGGGATTGCTCGTTCACGAGCTCACGGGGGACATTGAGAACCTGCGAGCGGAACGTGGCTGTATCACACAGTGGCCAAAAATCACTGAACCAACGGGCGTCACCAAGGGACCCAGAGTCGGGGCGCTCTGTAGCGGATGATGAGGCGGGAGAGGTGGGGTTGTGTCGAAGACAGACCATCACAAATCCGAAGGAACAGGAAGTGCATACAGGAACACGGAACAAATGGGGGAGGGCTACCTTCCCACTCCATCGGGATCGACTTGTACAACGCGACGACGATCACCTACGACGAGGCGTCTCATCCATGCCGGAGGAAAAAAATGGCAAACCGCGGAAGGAGTCGTCAAGACCACGCTCGGCACAAAAAAAATGTCGTGGGCTTTCTCGAACCACTCGGCCAGGTACTGGCGGAATCGTGTCAAACCTCTACCCCGAAAAATGCCGCCCATGTTGGTGACGGTCCCGGTTCGGGTGGCCTCCGTGAAGAGGCGCATCGTCACCTGGTAGTCGTCCTCGTTTGCCGCTCGTGCGTGAACCTCGGCCCCGGCGACTAAGAAGGGGTCCAGTTCTCGGGCGATTGCAACACTCACCGGGCGATCGATCACCCGTTTGCACCCGAGATTCTTTGTGAGGGCGTCAAGATCCACAATCGACCAAACTTCCACAACGAGAGCTGTCGGGTCGGCCGAAGAATACCTGGAGGTCCAGGTGAATAAATGGACAAATGATGGTGTGGATGGGGTACTGACCTCATGACAGCAGAGTAATACAGGTCGAATTCGCGGTGCGTCGGCGCGACCCCCAAGAATGGACCCTTGTTGTGGGACTGGAGCGACGGGCGAAGAATCACGTCGTGTGGGAGGGGCGGATGGCAGTCGCGGAAGGGCAGACCACGGTGAGTTTGCACCAGAGCGCGCAAAGGTCGCGGTTCACAAAGACGCGGGCATTGGTTTCTTCCACCACGCGGATACGGAATGATTGCAGGACCTTGGCGACCGTCTGGATGGCCGACTCCACTCCGATCTCCCGTGAAAGCGATGATCCATGATGAATGATGACTGTGGGCGAGTAGTGCCTTTCGAAAACCTCCTTTTGTTTTCCCTCCAGCACACCGCGAAGGATTTCCAGTGTTTTTGAGGCAAGCGGATTGGAAGTGCTCGGCAAACGCTGACCAGGGATAAATTCAGGAGCCTCCGGACGGAGAGGAGGGGAAGGCGCTGGCTTTTCCTTCTCAGTGGTGGGCGAACGAGCAGGAGTGGTGGATGTGGCCTTCTCTTTCTCAGATGACGGACTGCTGGAAGGAGGAGCTCTTGCTGGGGAGGGTTCTTGTGTCGCTTTGATAGGCGCTCCTTCAGGTCCTTTTTTGAGTTGCTCCATCAGCTGGGCAGGGTGCTCCAAGAGCCTCTACCAATGCCGGACATTGCCCCTCTTCAACCTCGGCATTCGCGGTTTTCTTCGCAGCGGCCTCCTTTTCCTTCGTGCCTCCCTCCTTCTGATTGTTGTGTCACTTCCACCGCAATGGCACAACCGAAGACAGTTGAATTGAAGAGTTTGTGCTGCTTTTGGCAAAATTCCCAAAGCTGATGTTTCGATTGTAGTCGTTCTGCTGGGCAAGTCCAGTACAGGGAAAACCTGTCTGATTAATCGGTTTTTGAAGTCGTCTTTTGAACACAACACGAGGACGGTCGGCTGATTTCTTTCGATTGGCCATTCATTTCTCCTCTCCAGACTTTGGGTGCCGCCTTCGGCCAGCGCGACCTTGTTATTGATGACACAACAGTAGCTATGGGTGTTTGGGATACTGCAGGTCTGCTCCGCCCCACAGTCCGTCCCCGCACGAGCATGTTTAGGGCAAGAGCGATATGAATCGATCTCTCGGCTTTACTACAGAAACGCCGGTGCGGCTATTATTTGCTACGGTCCGTCTGGCCGGATCATCCCACTCAGCCCGTTCACTCCTCCTGCAGACATGACGGATGCCAGCTCCTTTGCTCGGGCCAAGTTTTGGGTCAACGAGTTGCTCGCCAGGTCTGCCGTCCTTTGGTCTTAGTGTTGTTTCTAATTGTTCCTTTGTGCAATCTCAGCGAGAAAAATTGCTTGATTTTCCTGGCTGGCACCAAGCGTCTGTCGCGGCCACGCTCCTCCGGAACCATCCTCTTTTTCCTCCCTTTTCAGAGGATCTCATCACCCAGGAGAGCTACCCTTGTGCTGTTCCTCTCCGGGATGCCAAGAAATACGCCGAAACTGTGAATGCCACTGTTTTCGAGACCAGCTCTAAGGTTGGCATCACCGTGCTCGCCTCGCCTTCACCACCCCTCACTCGCTCTCTCGCCCTGCCCCACAGACTGGCCATAACGTAGAGGAGCTGTTCCAGGCAATCGCACATGCCTACGTGGAGCAGCAACGTCACGATATCACCGGCGGGGGCGGGGCTGGTATCCGGCCGGATCTCCTCCCTCCCCCCGGCCCGAAGCCATGCTGCTGAACACCCAACAACCCCCTCCCCCGACAATATCCATTCTCTGACCTCATGCCAGGGTCCTCCTCTCTCTCCGTTCACCGTTCTTTTCCGATTCTCTGAACTTGCTTCTTTTCTTTTTTCTGTTGTGATGATGCGCCTGTTTTCTTTGCGTGCTCGTCCCCCCTCCCCCCGCTGTAAACAAGTCCTGTGGTGGATCCCTCTTCCAGAAGAGATATTCCCCTTTTCGTCGCCAGGGGGAGTAAGCCTCTTGTCAGCATCTCCTGGAGAGTGGTGAAGATTTTTTCGGGCCGACCGAACAACGCCATCTGAACAACGCCATTTCGGTACTACGTTCTTTCTTTTGAGTGGCTCTTCGAGCTCTGCGCCTTGGCTTCGGATATTCCGGAATGATCTGGTTGTCCCGGGTTATTCTTGTCTCGGTGTTTCGAAAAACTAACTGAAATGGCTCAGAGCACTGCCCTCCAATTTAACATTGCTGCCGCCAAGGGCCTGATGGAGGTTCTCCGTACCAATGTTGGCCCCACTGGGACTCTGAAGATGTCCGCCGACACAAAACCCATCCTCCTTTATTCCACATCCTGAATTTTCGCAGGCTGGTCGGTGGTTCCGGTGACATTCGTATCACCAAGGATGGTGCCCGTCTCCTTTCCGAAATGGTTTTGTCCTCTTTTTCACACCCACCACACGCCATCCATCTTTCCGTTCCTCCAGCAAATTCAACTCCCCACCGCTCAGATGCTCAGCAGGACTGCAACTGCTGTCGATGATGAGGTGGGTGACGGGACTTCCAGCATCATTCTCTTCATCGGCGAGCTTTGCCACATTGCCGAGCGTTACCTCAACGAACGTCTGTATGAAAAGGCTCTAAATTGCGCATTTCACCGTTGCACTCTTCGAATTTTCCTATCATAGGTGTCCACCCCCGAATTCTCGTTGACGGTTTCCAGCTTGCTCTTAGGAAGGCACTTGAGGTTCTTGATTCTATGAAACTCGCCCTTCCCATGAACCGTGAGGTCCGCAATTCTCGAAAACACATCACTGGTATTCATTTTTCCTTCACCGACCCTTTGCATGTCTTCTTTAGACTCTCCTCGGCGTTGCGCGCACTGCCCTGGGGACTAAGCTGAACCCCGAGCTCACAAACGTCATGGCACCCATCGTTACCGATGCTGTTCAGATCGTCCACCGCCCTGAAAACCGGGACCTCGACCTGCACATGGTTGAGATTATGCACATGCAGCACAGACTTGCCACGGACACTCAATTGGTGCGTGGTCTGGTGCTGGACCACGGGTGCCGGCATCCCGACATGCCCCGCCGGCTGACCCGCTGCCACATTCTGATCTGCAACGTCTCCTTGGAGTATGAGAAATCGTCTGTTGCGGGACTTGGGCACATTTTTTTCTCAGTGGTTTCCGGTTGGCTCGACTAGTGAGGTCAACTCGACCTTTGCCTTCTCGTCGGCCGAGCAGCGCGAGAAGCTCGTCGAGGCCGAGCGGAAGGTGACCGACGATCGCGTTCGCAAGATCATTGCCCTGAAGCGGAAGGTCTGCTTTCCAACCTCGCCCCCATCGGCAGGTCTCATCCACCCTGGGGGCGGATAGGTTTGCGAGGACGGCTCGACCTTCGTGGTGATCAACCAGAAGGGTATCGACCCCCTGAGCCTGGACAGCTTCGCCAAGGAGGGCATGATGGGCCTGCGGCGGGCCAAGAAGCGTAACATGGAGCGTCTCGCCCTCGCCTGCGGCGGTGTGTGCTGCAACTCGGTCGACGAGCTGACCCCGGAGGTGCTGGGCTATGCCGGCCTGGTCTATGAGCAGACCCTGGGCGAGGAGAAGTACACCTTCGTGGAGGAGGTGCGCGAACCTCACTCCTGCACCATTCTGGTCAAGGGTCTGTGTGCCCCCTGTGTGAGACCCCGCTGCTCCTCGGCTCGTCTCCTATGATCCTCGCCGCTCACACCTGTCTTCCATCGCCGCCTCCAGGCCCCAACGCCCACACGATCGGCCAGCTGAAGGACGCCCTGAGGGACGGCCTCCGCGCCTGCCGCAACGCCGTGGTGGATGGGGGTGTTGTGCTGGGGGCCGGTGCTTTTGAGCTGGCCTGCTCGGAGGCTCTGATGACCTACGCTCGCACTCTCACCACCACCGCCGTCTCCGGGGTGAAGGTCCGGATCCCAGCTTACGGTGACAACGCGCGGCATGCACATCCACAACCCACGACATCATCATCTAGTCGTCATCATCTAGTCGTCATCATCCAATCATCATCATCCAATCATCATCATCCAATCATCATCATCCAATCATCATCATCCAATCATCATCATCCAATCATCATCATCCAATCATCCATCATCCAATCATCATCATCCAATCATCATCATCCAATCATCATCATCCAATCATCCATCATCAACGTTGCAACTCCGGTTGGTGGCTCGCCCCCCACCCACCCCATCATCCGCGCCTCTCGCGCCACAACAACTCCCGACACCCAACCTGCCTCCATGGTCTCACTTCCCCCACCCACCCGCTCGCTCGTTCGCTTCACAACACTCCACAACAATTCCCACAACCTGCAAATGTCTCACTTTCCACCCCCCATCTCGCTCTCCTTCGCACCCAGGCCGTCGCCGAGGCGCTGCTGATCATCCCCAAGGTTCTCGCCATCAACAGCGGGTTCGACCCGATCGAGTGCCTGGTTAAGCTGCAGGAGGAGCATGCCCAGGGCAACAAGGTGGGCCTGGATGTGGTCACGGGGGAGCCCATTGACCCCCAGTCGGGCGCCATCTTCGACAACTACGTCGTCAAGCGGCAGATCCTCAATTCTGCGTCCGTCTCCTGTGTGCCCTGGGGGCTGGGGGGGGGGGGGGATATGCCGTCTGAGATTATTTTCATCAACTCATTCGCCATCCCCGCGCGCACACACACACGCACACACACACGCAGCATCGTCATGACGTCTCAGCTTCTTCTTG
Source organism: Paratrimastix pyriformis (assembly GCA_027972325.1). NCBI lineage: Eukaryota > Preaxostyla > Paratrimastigidae > Paratrimastix > Paratrimastix pyriformis. Next base: position 78,887 of record JAPMOS010000137.1, read on the forward strand.
TGGACGAAGTTCTCAAGGCCGGCAAGGCCGGCGCCCCGGCCCCACAGCAGTAATTTATTACCCCCGTGTGTTATTTCCACCTTCCCTCCTCCCCCCCGCTTCTTTTTTTCCTCTTCTCACTTCTCGGCTCGCAAAAAGATCCCCTCCTCCTCCCATCATTTCAATCGTGGTTCGGCTGGCCGGGGGAGGCTGGCGGCTCTCACCTTGGGCACGGCATTTGCGGGAAGACCAGCTAGCCGTCACGGCCCCTTACCGGGCTCCCTCTCTCTTCGACGTTCACTATGATGGTGCGGCGCAGCGGGGGGATCGAAGGGGAGATCATCACCAACATTCAATTCATTTACAACTTGTCACTGATTGCAGAAAAAGCAAGTGTTGGGGTGTACAGAACGTAGACGCGAAAAGAGGGGGAAAACACCATTCGAGCTTTGAGCCAAGTTGGCCCAGATTTCAATTTTCGGCAGTGGCGCGAACCCCATGAAATGAAACTCAGAAATCAGCGCCACTTCACAACAGCGATTATTCTGACTGCTAAAGAAGCAGCAACCAATCTTCTCTTTCCCTCAACCAACCAACCATCATTTATTGCGCCCAAATGAAAACCACAACCGCGATCTGTTTGCTGGTGTCGCTTCTGTGGGCCTTCGCCTCGGCCCTTGACTGCCCGGCGGCGGCCTTCCACGCGGCCACCTTCAGCGAGGCCCTGGTGGATGGGGACGAGCTGGTCGTCAAGGTGGACGGGTTCAGCCTGAGCGAGTTCGTCATCGCCGCGGGCCCGCCGCCCCTGGTGGTCGATCCGGCCTGCCTGCCGGCGCCCACGGTGGTGGTGCCCGACCCGGCGCTGCCCTGCGACGTGGAGATGTCCTTCCGGGAGCTGCTGACGACCATTGCCGCGTGCCCGTCGGTCATCACCGAGGTCATCGACGACAAGATGCTCTGGCACGTGCCGCTGCATGTCCTGTCGACGGTGCTGACGGGCATCGACCCGAACGGGGACCCGGTCTACGGGCGCCGGTACCAGTCGATGGAGATCCTGATCGAGCAGACCATCAGCGTGGACGCCTCGGCCACGGTCGACGTGATGCACGTGGTCAACTACACGGGCTTCGAGAAGGGCGACTCGTACTTCGACCACGCCGACGCCGAGTACATCCTGCACTTCTCCATCTGGACCAACTTCCCCTACGAGCAGGGCCTGCCCTTCCTGGTGTCGGCCCCGGTGGACCCCAGCCTGATCGACTTGATCCCCGAGCCGGCCGATGACAACTGCGCCGACCCCATCCGGTCCGCCCCTCCGCACCTCCTGACACCGCTAGCCCGCCCCCCCCCCCCCCCCCCCCCCCCCCCAACCTTTGTGCTCCTTCCTTTCTCATCCCCCTGTCTGTCTGTCTGTCTGTCTGTCTGTCTGTCCGTCCGCACACACAGCTTCTGCGAGCGGGCCTACTTCATGCGGATCCGGGAGCAGCCCACGACCTGCCTGCTGGGGGGCACCTACCGGATCGGGTCCCACGTGACGTGCCGCGAGGCCGAGCACTGCCCCAGCGGCACCGAGGGCGACTACTTCGCCGACTACGTCATCGTGCCGGGCAACTGCGAGGCGACCGTCATCAACATCACCGTCACGGGCGAGCTGTGGGTCGAGATGGACGGCGGCACGGCCCTGGCCTGGGGCCGCCACTGCACCGTCATGGGCGAGCTGTACGCCGACGTGCCCCTGGCCAACGCGGACATGCTCCGCATGCGGGTGTGCACCCTGCCCCACGTCCGTCCCCTGCGTCCTGCCCGCACTGCGGTGTACTGCCCCGCCCCGCCCCGCCCGCCTCCGCCCTGCCACCACCACCCACAACAACAACACCCATCTCACCTTCACTTTTCTATCATCCCTGTGCTTCCCCTCCGCCCTCCGCCCCCGCCCGCCCCCGTCCCGCCACAGGCTGGCGATTCGTGCCCCGAGGCGGACAGCCAGGTGCTTGTCGTGAACAACGCGCCGGCCTTCTGGGGGGCCATCCCCGAGCTGCACCTGGAGGTCACCCGGACGGGGACCATGCTCTGGAACGTCACCTTCCACCTGGACATCGTGGCCTTCCACTTCGCCCTCGGGGTGGACATGAACGCCAACCTGATCACCGAACTCGGTCCGCCCCCGCCCTGCCTGCATTCCCCCACCCGCCATCCCGCTCGCCACATCCTCACACATCCCGTCCCCACCATCCCCGGCCACACGCAGAGTTTGACGCGGAGTTCGGCAACTTCGTCCCGGGCCACGTGTCCGAGGTGCGCTTCCTGCTGCGGGCCGGGGCCAACAGCGCCGAGGATGCGGGCGACCTGGTGCCCGCCCCCAAGGCCGCCCTGGCGGCCATCCTGCCCATCACCGGCATCAGCGGTCTGCTCACCCCCGCGCCGCTCACCCCCGTCCCCTCAGCCCCCCCCGTCGTGCAGTGGCTATTGCCCAGGTCATAATGGTGGTTGTGTGATGTCATCCTCCTCCTCCCATCCTTTATTTTACTCACTCCCTGTCTTGTCTCCGCTCCCCCACAGTGCCCGTGGACCCAGCCGTTGCCAGCACGGGGACCACCCTTGCCATTGCGGCGGGCGGCTCGGTGGGTGCCGTTGTCCTGGTGGCGGTTGCGGTCGTGGGGCTGATGGTCCTCCGCCGGCGGGCCGCCAAGAAGGCCGCCGCCGCCGCCGCCGCCCCAGTGCAGGCCGCCGCCATCCCCCCGGCCCAGCCGGTCGAGTCCAAGGTGTAGGCCGCGCCGCGGCAACCCCAGCGGCAGCTGCGATGAACGATTTTTTTTTTGTTGTGTTTTTGTCGAGCGTGTATGTTATGTGTGGTGGTGGTGGTGATTTGCCAGTGTCGATATGCTGTGTCAGTGTTCTTGTTTATTTTTTATTTGATTTTTCACACGGCCTCTATGACCAGCTCTTGTCGATTTTGCACATTGGTTGTGTTTCTCTTTGCCAACTGTCTGTGGGGGTGGCGTTCCGCTTTCTTTGTTATGGCGGTCGTCCTGCCTCCCCCCGGGCGCCTATTTTTCACCTGCATCATTCTTGATGTTGATGCCTGGAGCGAATTTCCTTTCATTAATTTGCTGTCCCCGTCGTTCATGTGAATACGTCGTCATGACCCCCCGTCAGTTCCTCTCCCTGCCCCACGGGGTGATCAGCATTGCTCTTCATCAGCCGTCGGTCACGTGAATACGGCGTCACGACCCCCGTCAGTTCCTCTCCCTGCCCCACGATTTTCATTCTGTGAAGACGTCGGTCAATTCCTCTCATTACTTTGGGTCGTCCCCCAGTCCCCTCGGGGTGTGGTGGCTGAGGAGGAGGAGGAGGGGGGGGGGGGGGGGGGGATGCAAGGCTGACGTTACCCTGCTGAAGGGAGCCACCCCTGCGAGAGGGCACCGTCTCGACCTTCCTTCCCTTTGGACGGAATGGGACCGGCTCTGTGGCCTTGTGCCGAGGTGGCGGCACCCTCTCGGCCTTCTCTCCCCTTTGGACGGATTTGGACACCCCGGCTCTGTTGCGCCTCTCGACCCTTCCACCCTTCACCCCACCCAGATGGATTTGGGGGACTCGCGACGAGTGTCTTCAAACGAGGGCACTGCTTTGGGTGACGACCGCCTGCATGGGTGATTCCGTCACCACCAGGGACCGGTATCGCCATGTCCCGTGAACCCGACGCCGGTTCAGGTACGTCTACAAAAAAGATCGTGGGTATGTAACCCTGGGGTGACATGCGCAGACGGACCATGCCCAGGCCCCAGAGGTACACCAAGAAGAGACCCAGCGGAAGGGCGGCGCAGATGGCGTAGGAGGGCGAGGCGTAGTCGAGGAAAAGTAGGCGAAACTGGGGGGGGGGGGGGGGGGGGGGGGGGGGGCGGTCAAGGCCACGAGCCGAAATTATTGGGCCGGATTCAAGAAGGGCAAACGGCGCATCACATCATCATCATCCAGTCATCATCATCATCCAGTCATCATCGCCATCATCATCATCATCATCATCATCATCATCATCATCATCATCATCATCATCATCATCATCATCATCATCATCATCATCATCATCATCATCATCATCATCATCATCATCATCATCATCATCATCATCATCATCATCATCATCATCATCATCATCATCATCATCATCATCCGATCATCATCATCATCATCATCATCATCATCATCATCATCATCCAATCATCATCATCATCCAATCATCATCATCATCATCATCATCATCATCATCATCATCATCATCATCATCATCATCATCATCATCATCATCATCATCATCATCATCATCATCATCATCATCATCCGATCATCATCATCATCATCATCATCATCATCATCATCATCATCATCATCATCATCATCATCATCATCATCATCATCATCATCATCATCATCATCATCATCATCATCATCATCATCATCATCATCATCATCATCATCATCATCATCATCATCATCATCCGATCATCATCATCATCATCATCATCATCATCATCATCATCATCATCATCATCATCATCATCATCAGAAGATGATGTGAGATGAGAAATGGATCAAAAGCGGATCGCGGTGGATGCGGGAGCGTGATATCAGACCAGGAGGAGCGGGGCGTAGTGCCCCGGGAGACACAGATCATCGAGAGGGGCAAGCTATAGAGGAGGTAGAAGAGGGTATACACCAGCGGAACAAGGAAGTTCCTCACGTCAAAGACGGCATCGATCAAGAAGAGGTCAATACCTGCAGCGACCTGGGGGATGGAGACAAAAAAATCCAGTTGGAGGTGGAATTTGCCGGGGGCGACGCAGACTGCAGTGAGACCGTGCTTGGCGATATTCCCATAGGTTTGGTACCAATTGGTCCAGTCAAACGGCTTCACGGGGTACAGAATTGCCCAATTGACAACGGCGGTGAAACTGGGGCGTGGAAATGACGACCAGCGGAACTCGGGGAAACAGACCTGCATATTGTCCAGACGAGCTCCTGTGGATGGGAAATGGAGGGCAGGCAAAACAACATCGATCCAGACCAGGAAGGCAAGCATGACGCGATTCCGGAAACAATCAGGAGCATGTGGGTGTGGATGCAGATAGGGCATAACAAGAGCGGCCACACCGAAATAAGCGGTTGTGATGAGATGCTGGAGAGTCGTGTAGTACCCTGTAGAGATGATTGACAAAAGGGATCCAATCAGCGAAAGTAGCAGACTCGTTGAAGTGGATCCGTTCATGACCGCGTCAATCAGCCATGTTACAAAGAAAAACAAAAAGGCGATGACACGAAAACGGGTCACCTTCTTGTTCGTAAATGAGAGTGGGTCTGTCGAAGCCCATCTGATCGGACGAGACCAACAAGAACAACATCTCTTTTGACTCCTACCAATTGGTGGCTTCTGCTTGTCCCCAACGAGCAACGGCATGGCGTGCTGCTCGGTCATTTCTGGAGATAGCCTACCTTGCCCCCCGGCATCAAAGGTTTTACAATGTCACCAGAACGAGGCGAGATCACCGCCAATCTAGCGAGATTCTCATATTTCGATTATTACCACACTCACAATATAGGCGGAAAAGATTATACCGGCGCTCCGCAACTTACTCATCCCAAGACGAGAGTGGAAGGGGTGGTGGAAGGTTTGGTGGCGGTGGATTGACTTGGGAAGGCTCCTCGTCATCCCACTCCGAGAGGAGAGGGATCGGCGGTGGAAGCTCCAGAACATGGGAGGAACTCTCCCGCTGGGGAGAGACCGCCGCGGGCGCCGCCGTGGGCATGACCTGGGGGAGAGCGCCGTCCTCGGGTGGGCGATGGGGAGGAGCTGGGAGAGGTTGGAGCTGCTGCGATGTCGTTGGTGTGTCGGTTTCGTCATCATCCCACTCTTGGGTCGGCTTGGAGGGGGCTGCTGGCTTGAGTGGTGGCCCGGTGGCTAGGTCCCCGGCATCATCCACCTCCTCACCGTCCTCCTCATCCACATCGTCATCCTCCTCGTCCTCATCCCAATCTTGTTTGGGAGGTTGCTGTTGCTGTGGTGGTGGTGGAGGCGGTGGCGGTGGTGGAGGCGGCTGATCCTGGGGTTGTGACTGCTGTTGTTGTTGGGGCAGAGCGACCACGGGTGGCAGTTCCCCGGGTTGGTCAGCTGACGTGGCCGTGGCGGCTGCTTTCTGCGGGGCAGCGCCGGGGGCAGGAAGATCGTCATCCCAGTCAACATCGTCGTCATCGTCATCGTCATCGTCATCGTCATCGTCATCGTCATCGTCATCATCATCATCATCATCATCATCATCCCCGTCCCCGTCCCCGGCAGCCGGGCCGGGAGCGGAATTAGGCGCACCGGCGGGAGGCTGTTTCTGGGGGGATGCCGACACTTGTAACACCGTGGTCTCCGGCACCTGTGCCGCGGGCGACAACAAGGGCGGTGGAGGTGGCGGCGGGGGCGGCGCAGGAAGCGACGCAGGCGCAGCAGTGGGGGTCGTCGCGAGTGGTGCGGGTTCGATGCCGGCGGGGTGGTGGGGCGGGGACGTGGGCTGTTGGCCCGGGAAGACAGGAAGGGGAAGGGGGAGGGGAGGCGGGAGAGATACAGAAGATGGGGAACCGGAGGACGGGACAGAAAGAGCCGCAGGAGGTGGGGGTGGAGGCGGAGGTTGAGCGGGTGCGGGTGCGGGTGCGGGTGCGGGTGCGGGTGCGGGTGCGGGAATGGGCGCAGGAGTTGATTTTGCGGGCACAGCTGCAGGAAAGGGCGCAGGTGCAGGTGCGAGTGCAGGTGCTCCATGAATGGGCGCAGGAGTTGATGTTGCGGGTCCCGCAGGAATTGGCGCAGGTGCGGGTGCGGGTGCTACAGGAATGGGCGCAGGAGTTGTTGATGTTGCGGGCACCGCAGGAGCAGAAACCGGAGCCGGCGGTGATTCCGGTGCCGCTGCTGGGTCCGGGTCTGGAGGAAGGACGCGGACAGCAGGGGCAGGGACGATAACCGGGGCGGGGGCGATCGGGGGCACGGCCTGAGGAGCGGGCGCGGGGGCCAAGCGGGCAGGCGGAGGCGCAACGGGTGCGCTTCTGGGTGTCGTGTCGGTGTGTTCCGGCGCGAGGTCAGTGGACTTTGTACCCTGATGGCGCTCCTCCGTGGGTTTTGGACGAGCGCCCGCGCCCCCGTCCGAGGTCGGGGTTTTCTCCTCGGGGGGTGGTGTCGACCGCTCCCGGGGAACAGCCACTGGGAGTGGGATCCGCCCGGAGGGCTCCGATGTGTTATTCCACTCCTCGGCGATCATGTACGTCACGTCGCATGCTGCCGAGGGCACTGCGGTCGAGGATGTGGTGGTGGGGGGCTGGACACAGGCGCAGTGAGCGTGCGACGAGAACCGGGGAGTATGAAACAGACATCGCGCTCCCCGGCGAGAAATTGAATCCAAGTCGCCCGTTCGGAGAGTTCCGAGCAGCAGAACTGGAATGTCGCCGGGGTGGTCTCCTTGGGCGTTTTGGGGAATGACGATCGGATCTATCCGGGGAGGGATTGATGTGACATGGCAAAAGAAGGGGCGGACACGAAAAGTAAATTCCTTCCCAGAAAAATCAGAGACGATTTCAGGTTCGATCTGGGTTGGGGCCCGGAGCGGGATTACGATCTCGGCCGGAATGGTTTTCGGCTGAGGAGGAATTGTTCGCATGGAGAATTAATTAAAGGAAAAACCTTGTCTGATTTAAAGAGACACAAAAACCCTCGTTGAGAGATCAGGGCCCAACGTTTGACCCACTTCGTCGAAAAAAAACCTTCGTGCATGACCAACAACCAGCCCTCCTTTAACGGGTATGACATATCTTGGAGGGCCGGAAGAGCGGTCACAAGCTCTTTCCATTCATCCCAGTAGGGGCCGCGATTTGCTGCCTCCATCGCGGAGGCGAGTGATGATGGCCGTGGGGTTGAACACGGAAATCCGGCATTAGATCTTCACGCCTCAGACTGGACAACGAGGGACGAAAGCGAAAGAAGCGAGTTCTACGACAATCTTATTGGGGTCGCACTCACAGAAGATCCGGTCGTGTAACAGTCAGCGAACACCCCGCAGGAATCACTGCGGCAAGCCCCTCCTCCACTTCCGCAGGTGCGATGGCCGCGACGAAGCCCAAAGCGGGACACGAGGCAATGAAATGTACAGGCTGCAAGTTGCGCGACCCGTGCAAAATGAATTCCTCCAGGGCGGGCAGGTCCAGAGTGATCTGTTTCAGGCAGCCTTCATATGCCGTGATCGCCAGAATCTGCACGGATGTGCTGGCCAGGTGCAGTTCAGTCGAAGACGGAGAGTAAATGCCCAGCCGGCGCAGCCGTGGCAGGTCACGCAGCGCTGTGGACAGCTGGACACAGGCGGCACTCGAAAGGGTCCACAAACCCACATCCTGAAGTGTGCCGGCCGATTGGACAAGCAGGCCAACGTCGCGCGCGTGCAGATGCGTCAGGGGACAGCAAGACGACGGGGCGATGGCCAGGTTATTCGCGTGCAATCTGGTGAGCTCGGGGCATTGATCCAGGGCAATCCCGGCAGTTTCAGAGGTCCAACAATCAACCCCAAGGGTGCGCAGCCGGGGCGCCGTGATCTTCAGGAGGCCGGGTGGGGCGACCAGAGCCATGCGCAAGTGGCACACGGCTGTACTGAGGGCGAGCACGGATCCCTCACTGGCCTCGGGAAATTCGAAATCTGCATAGCGAATCTCCAGCTGGTCCAATGGCCGGGCAAGCAACGGCTGGGAATGCGAGAGGGTCATTCGGTCCACGAAGACGCGACGCAACCCGGGGAGCGTCGCGAGCAGCTGGCCCACGGGGGTCTCTGGGTCGGCTGGGGCCTCGAGAGCCCGAACTGTGTCGAGGTCTGGCATGGGGCACTCGGACACGAGCGGGTGTTCCGCAGGCGGGTTCTCGAGGCAGCGCAGTCGCGGTGTGTACAGAGTCACGGTGTGTGTGTTGGTTTGGGGCAGTTGGAGTGTTTCGAGGGCTGGAGCGTGGATGGTGAAGGGCCCCTCGTGGACCCAGCTCATTTGCAGGTTACGGAGCTGGGCAGAGCCACGAAAGACGAAGTCGGCAGCAGGAATCCGGAGCGAAAACGGGGCAACCTGCAGGCGCAGCGAGGTGACTTGGGCCAAAAGGCAGCCGATCAGCTCCAGAAGCAGGTCCGTGAACACTGCTGGTTCGAGTGGAGACTCGTCTTCCTCTGCTACACCGTCCTCCTCCGTGAAGTGCGATCGATCGACGTGGGCTTCCACCACCTCTTCTCCTTCCTCCGCCCGCCAGAGCGCACCCTCGCCATCACCATCGGCCATGCGCACAAACAATGCCACGTCCTCCAAGCGGGGCATCCGCAGCAGACTGGTGAACAGCGGGGCGGCAGCCCGGTCGGGCAACTCGAATATCTCCAGCACGCGCAGGGTCTCAGCGCACGCAAGCAGCCCGCCGCCGAACAAGGGCGCGCTCTCCGCACTGGGCGACCAGGCAGAGGAGGGGAAGCCGATTTTGAGGAAAACCAGGCCGGCGAATGACTGGCAGAGAGCCACAAAGCGGTCGGCCACATCCGGAGTCTTCAGGGCCAGGGCCAGATGGGTGATGTGCTCGGGGTGGGGCAGGTTCCCCAGGTCGACATCAAACACGTCGAGGTGCTTCAGGTTGGGAAGACTGCATAGGAAGTCAATGAGCCCGTCACGGTTGTACTGATCAATCGCGGGCATGGGAAGGTCAACCGACTCCAGCAGAGGGCAGCAGTCCATCAGAAGCCGATAATCCATCATCGCGGGGCAATATGTGTGTATTTCCAGCCGGCGGAGCTGCGGGCAGGACCCACGACCCAAGGTGGCCAGGAGCGGATCAACGAACTGCCAATTCAGGGAGGCCCCATCCGGTTCGCCCAGAATGAGCGTCTCCAGAGCCCCCAGGCGACCCACGATCTGACAAAGGGTCTCCTGAGTGAGCCCGTCGACGCTCCGCACGCAGAGGTACCGGAGGCTGGCACGATGCGGGTCAAAGGCGCGGTCGACCCAACCGGGGGAGGTCAGACTGCCAGTCATGGCGCGCATTGCGGGAAGAGACAACTCTAAAGAAAGCCTCAAAGTGTAGAGCCCGTAAAGAATTGGTGTGAACACACCTTTCAAAGAACAGCAGGACCCAACCAGGGCAGAGAGTGCCAGGGCAGTGGGAACGGGTCGCCAGGGGCTGTGATCATCGCTTATCTCGACGGGAAGATCAAAGTCCAATGAGGTGACAGCATGTTGCAACATGGCCCGGATTGAATGGTTCATGGCAAGAAAGACACAACATGCTTGAATCGGTGTAGAGGACATCTCGATGATGTTCAAGATGAGCTCGGGTGGCAGACAGTCGATCGATGTCTTCAGGGGAGCAAAAGTGAAAAAAGATGAAGAAAATACAAACCTGCTCAATGCGTGAACGCTGTGGGCTGGGGAGGCTCATGTCAATCAGATCGATGAACCCATGAGAACCAATCGTACCAGCCCCTCCGATGTCTGGAGACCCGAGAATTCTTTGGCCAACGACTGACGCGCAAGCTCCCATCATCCGGCGGCGGACGAAAGAAAGAGAGAAGAGAGAAGAACGCCCGGTAATATAGACTAGGGGACGCCGGCATCCGGTGGTGGTGGGAGGCGACCCATAACTAGTGCTTGACTCATATCCTTCTCCATCATCACGCCTCATCAACGAGCGGTGGGTCTTCGGGCCACAGTGATTGGTGTGCAATTCAACTCTCGCTCGGGGCAGGCGAAGCCGGAGCGCCGTGGATGGTTGACGGTCTCCTGGTGTTGGGGAGTGATTGCACCAACAAGAGGACCATGGGTAACACGGGATGTCCTCGGCAGCCCCAGATCCACGCCCACGTGACCCCGAGGAGTGCGACACAAAGGAAATAGGGACCTGAATTCAGAAACCGATATCGATCAAAACAATTGGGGAAAAATGTGAGGATATTCCCGGTCGGCTTTCGCGTGAAGCGGGAGCGGAAGCGAGAAAAACCAAAGAGAAGAGAAGTTCAAACACCCAGGTCTTGTCGACGCCAACCGGCAGCTTGGTGCAGCCGTCGGTACCAGGTGGGTTTATGTTCGTCCGGCCCCCCCCCGAATGCGGCGGGGACTCTCTCGGGCTGTGACATTCCGCTGGTCGGACCACACATCATCAGTCGACACCTGGAATGAGCAGCCTGGGCAGAACAAAAAGCATGACCCTTGGCGGTGCGCTGTGTTCTTTCCTTGCTCATTGTTCATTCGTCGGCTCGTCGTCGTCGTCGTCGTAATCTGCGCCAAGGGCAGCGAGGGCATCGTCGCCAGGCGGAGGACTCTCCGTGTGGTCCTTTTCGGATTCCACGACTTCGGGCGTGGCCCTGCACTGGACCGGGAGGGGTAATCGCTTCCGACGCGAGGCCACCTTCTGGGCGAGGAGCGAGGTCGGATCGGCAAGCCCGGAAATCGAGGTCGCTGCGGGAGCGGCCGCCTTCGGAAAGAGGGAAAGACTGGGGTACTGAGAGACCCCAAGCTGTCCATCCGCTGCGGCTTTGAGAAGGGCAGGGTCGTTGGTGATGCTGTGGGCAAGCGAGCTGAGAGCATGCTGTCGCGTCTGGGCAACCAGAAAGGCATGCGAATCACGGTCATGACCCGTTCGGCCCGAACCCCCAGGGAAAGCTCCGGAATGCTACCGAAGAGAGAGCCGCGTGTATGGGGGGGACGGAGGAGCAAAAAACGGACCCTATTTTGAATTCGCTGGAGTCTGGCCTGTGCAGTTTCCGAGTAATGGACTAGGGGATGGATGTGAGCACTTCCGGAGACCATACAGGCAATACAGACCCATGAGGGGGAACGTGCACCCTGGGAGAACCTTATTGTTCAGTGCGGCGACTGCCTGGTCTGCGTCGTTCTGCTTGACGTAGCTGTGGGAAACAACACAAAAACCGAGTTCCAAGAGGAAGGTCCCTGAAGCGCAGACTTCACCAACGCGACGCAGCAATTCTCCGTAAGGAAACGGGTAGACTCAATCTCGCCAAAGGGGCCACAGATTTCGTTCAGCTTCTCTTCCTGTTGAATGGTCAGAGGATGAGAGGGGGAAAGGCTGAGTCCAGACCGAACAGTTCTCCGGCAAATTCCTTAGAAAAACCTTTCGACGGCGGACGACCGTGGAGCGATTGGAGTATGAAACAAAGCAACCCGAGGGATGCCGTTTGGATTTGAATGCCCCCACGGCGCGGGTTGCTTGTTCAATTGTTGAAAATGTAACAAACGCAAAGCTGTGAGACGGAGGTTAGATCAACTGCACAAACAAAGGAAACAGACGTCTTAAAACTGGTGGGGGAGTTGACGATGTTGATTTGCTTAATTTGCCCATATTGCCCGAGCATCTCTGTCAAACTCTCTTGCGATGCAGTTGGGGGAAGACCCCCAACAAAAAGTGTGTTACTCACAGGCTCTTCGCGCGCTGCTTCATCGACTGACCGCCTTTTTCTCTCCTGCATTACAATAGAACCCTGGCGTCTCTGACAAGTGGATTAATTTGATCCGAAAGGGAAAAAGGCCCCGCCCAGTGTGCAGCCTCGTCACACATTTTTGGCTCACATTTTCCCCATCTTCGGAAACGATCACGCTTCAACCACCATCTCGCACCGAGTCCGCTTGTCATGTGCCGCCACCCAGGTCTCCAGAAGGGCGACGACCTCCCTCTCCCGCAGGTTCTGCGCCCAAGTCACCAAAATGTCCGAATAGGCTCGTGTTTGCGTTCTGAGCCAGAGATCAAGAGAAGGCGCCCACACACAACCAACTTTAAACGTGGCTTGCCTGCATGGTCAGGCGAATGTTCATACCGGCCAGCTCGTTGACCAGGTACTTGAGCACGTACGGGATGGTGACCGTCCCCACGATCCCCTTGGGCCCGCACAGGCGGCACTATACAAGGAAGTCCATCCATCAATTGAGTTTTCAAAAAACTGATGGAGAGGCAGACCACATGGGCCAACTTGGGAGCTCCCGTGGATTCCGAGGCCACGGGACGGGAGATGACGGAGAGCAGACTGCCGCACCGGCTGCAGACGTAGGCCTGGAAGGGGGGGACAGAGGCGAGAACCCGGGGTGGAGAGGTCAGCACCAGGTGGCAGATACAGGGACCTAGCACCCAGTACCTCATTTTCAGCGGGCAGCCAGACCTGGTGCTCGTCCGAGCAGTGGAGCAGCCGATCCTGCAGCAGGAAGGAGGTGCCGTGGGCCAGGAGCGAGTCACGCTCCATCTCGCCAAGACGGATGCCACCGCCTTGCTTGCGACCCTGTTCAAAAATGCGCGCAGGTTGGGCAGGCAGGCAGTCCGGAGGGATGAGAGATGAGCCGGGGTACTGATGGCCGAGGGGCGGGTGATGGCGATGCCGATGATGGGGCGTGATCATGAGGATTGCGGTGTGGATGAGATGTTTGACGGTGCTGATTGATGACGATTGGATGCTGATGCTAATGATCGGATACCGATGCTGATAATTGGATGCTGATGCTCACTCATCCTTGGATGATGATGAGGCGGGATTGACGTCGGTAGCCAGACACAGCATCTGCAGGGGTGGGGGGACGGACCTTGATGGGCTGGTGTGTGAGGGCGTGCATGGGCCCGGTGGTCCGCACCTGGTACTTGTCTGAGACCATGTGACGCAGACGCTGGTAGTACACCACCTGCAGGAAAGGGGGGTCGGGTGGATGGACATAGAGGCATGATGAATCTCGGGTTGGTTGAGATGATGAATGCTGATTGGGGAGTGGATGATATGCTGCTGCTGCTGCTGCTGGTGGTGGTGGAGAAGATGTTGATAAAAAGGGTGATGGTGATGATGGAGGAAGATGATGATGGCGATTGGAAGAAGAAGATGATGGTGATGATGGTGATGGAGGAAGATGATGATGGCGATTGGAAGAAGATGATGATGATGATGATGATGGTGAGACTGAGGAAGACGGTGATGCTGCTGCTGAGGAAGATGATGGTGAGGATGATGTTGATGATGACGATGATGCTGATGCTGATGCTGCTGCTGAAGAAGAATGATGCGGATGTTGTTGCTGCTGACTGCTGACTGCTGGCTGCTGGCTGCTGGCTGCTGGCTGCTGGCTGCTGGCTGCTGATTCAAATGCCACTACGGACCCCAAAGAAAATCTCGGCCTCCAGGACGCGGCCCGATGTGCCCGAGTAGAGGGTCTCCGACCCGAAGGAGCTGAACCCGGCCCGGCGCAGCTGCTCGCCCACGAAGTCCACGGCCGTCACGGGGTGGGATGTGTCGTAGTCGGGAAGGCCTCGGTTGTTGTTGTACTGGAAGGGGCTGGCGTCCATGGGGATGCCTGCGTGTGTGTGTGTGTGTGTGTCCGTGTGTGAGGAGAGGATGGTATGATGAGATTTGGTGTTGTATTGGAAGGGGCTGGCGTCATGGGAATGCCTGCGTGTGAGGGGGAGAGGAGGGTATGATGAGATTTGTTGTGGAACTGGAAGGGGCCTGGAGTCCATGGGGATGCCGAGTTGGAGCATGATATGGGGATGACAACAACATCATCATTCATCATCAACATCAACACGAGCGCATCATCATCAACATCAATCATCCAGCAGTCATCATCCAGTCACCAATCATCCAGTTATCAATCCTCCAATCCTCCAATCATCATCATCATCATCATCATCATCATCACAACCCACGGACCATGCTGGGCACCCGCCTTGCCGGCCATGGCCTCGATAAGCATACCGATGGTCATACGCGAGGGGAAGGCGTGCGGGTTGATGAGACAGTCGGGAGTCATGCCGCTCTCCGTGAAGGGCATATCCACCTGCGTAGAAAAAAAGAAAAAACGGGGGATGATGAATTTAATTTCATGTGTCAAGGGAATGGATGGTGTGTGCCAAGCAGAAAAAAAAGGGGGAAGATGGATTTTCCGGGTGGGATGATGATTAGATGATTGGATGGTTGGATGATGATGCTGGTTGGATGAAATTTACGGGTGTAAAGGAGAGGATAATGATGAATGCTGATGATGATTGGATGGTTGATGATGATGATTGGATGATGATTGGATGATGATTGGATGATGATTGGATGATGATTGGATGGTGATTGGATGGTGATTGGATGGTGATTGGATGATGATGGATGGATGGATGATGATGCCTGGGCGATGATGATTGGGCGATGAACAGGGGTGGACAGGGGCCGGTGGGGGGTACGCACCTGGGGGTACAGGAATGAGAGCACACCCTTCTGGCCGTGACGGGATGAGAACTTGTCACCGATGACGGGGTTCCGGTTGAGGCGAAGCTTGACCCGGGCCAGGTAGGGCTCCGCGTCTGGGCAACAACACGTCAGCCCCCAGCAGAACCAAGAGAAGATATATCAGTACACTCCAAACCAATCAAATCCAATCCAATACAATCGGGCCAATGCCAGCCAAGTCAATACCACCCAGCCACAGCCCAGGGCAAACATCAGTGCAATAGAACCAGATATATATCAGTCCGATACAATCGTCGGGCCAATGCCATTATCGGCCAAGCCACAAGCCAAGAGAGAACCAGATATCTATCAGTACAATTCAATCCGATCCAATCGGGCCAAGCCACAAGCCAAGAGAGAACCAGATATCTATCAGTACAATTCAATCCGATCCAATCGGGCCAAGCCACAAGCCAAGAGAGAACCAGATATCTATCAGTACAATTCAATCCGATCCAATCGGGCCAAGCCACAAGACCACCAGCCACAGCACAGTGCAAACATCAGTGCAATAGAACCAGATATATATCAGCACAATGCACGAGGAACGTCATGAGGCGGAATGTCCACGGACCGCGAGCCGACGGGTTCCCAACCAGCATGACGTTCTCGACGTACGCAGGCTCGGCAATCTTGTGCCGGTTGACCTGCAGGGGGTGGGTGGGGAGGTGTGTGGAAGGAACATGAGTTGACGCCCACGATATATCGACACAATATCACGATATATATCGACACAATATCACGAAATATATCGACACAATATCACGATATGTATCGACGCAGATCGCGACCAACACATCGACCGCGATACACATCGACAAATCGGCTCCGGCAATCTTGTGCCGATTGACTTTGCCGGGTGGGTGGGTGGGGCGGCACAAAAAAAGAGGATTATGAGATATCGCCAGACGATGCAGAGACGCAGCGACACAGATGATGCACTCATCAACCACCATCCGGTCACACAATCGCGACGACGGACCTCAACGTCGCCGCTCTCGGAGAAGACACAGACACAGACACAGACTTATCGAGACACAATCGCGGCAACGGACCTCAACGTCGCCGCTCTCGGAGACGATGACGCAGACGGGGTCGCCCTTGTGCAGCAGCACGCCCACCTTGGGAAGCCCATCGTCGTCCAGGGACTCCTCGATCTTGGTGCCGTCCAGCCGGTAGTTCGAGTACCACCGACGGACCGCCCGATGGCCGCCGCGCATGCTGGGAAGCGAGGAGAGAGAGAATGATAGGATGAATTGATGCTGAAGGCGAATGATGATGCAATTGATGCTGATGATGCAATTGATGCTGATGATGCTGATGATATCTTGGTGCCGTCCAGCCGGTAGTTCGAGTACCACCGACGGACCGCCCGATGGCCGCCGCGCATGCTGGGAGGCGAGGAGAATGCAATGATGATGCAATGATGATGCAATTGATGATTTGATGATGCAATTGATGATTTGATGATGCAATTGATGATTTGATGATGCAATTGATGATTTGATGATGCAATTGATGATTTGATGATGCAATTGATGATTTGATGATGCAATTGATGATTTGATGATGCAATTGATGATGATGATTTTTACGATGACATTGATAGAATCGTCAAGGTGGGGAACTCGATGATGATTGGATGATCGGATGATCGGATGATGAATTGATAGAATCGTAGCAGACCCATCCTGGATGGGGAACTCCTTGGTCAGGTAGACGCTGGCGTGGGCAAAGCCGCGTTCGAAGGAGGACTTGTTGACAATCATAGCATCCTCCATATCGTAGCCTGGGAGGGTGTGTGTGTGGAGGGGGAATGGACAGGGTGAGTGAGTGGGCCGATGGGATGCGGGCCTGAAAGATGAGAGAATAATCAGAAGAATATTATCATGTCATCCCTGGGAATGAGTGAGTGGGGGGAGTGGTCGAAGAGTGGGAAAAAACGAGAATGCGAAGAATAATATCTATTGCCCATGTCATGATGATTGATGATTGGATGCTGATGATGATTGGATGATGCTGATTGGATGATGATTACAGGGTGACGAACAGGCAGGGTGGCGGGGGGGGGGGGGGGGGGGGGGTGGGTGGGCGGACCGGTGTATGCGGTGACGGCCACAATGGCGTTGGTACCCGTGGGGTACTCGTCCATGAGGTACTCGTCTTGGTTCCTGTGGAGGGTGGGTGATGATGATTGGATGATGATGGTGATTGGATGATGGTGATGATGATGATTGGATGATGATGATGATGCTCGGAGACGACACTCATATATCCGCAGACCGGGTCCGGGAGATGGGCTTCTGGGGTGTCTGCAGCTTATTGTCCGACCGGTATGATGATGATGCTGATGATGCTGATGATGCTGATGATGATGATGATGCTGATGATGCTGATGATGCTGATGATGCTGATGATGCTGATGATGCTGATGATGCTGATGATGCTGATGATGCTGATGATGCTGATGATGCTGATGATGCTGATGATGCTGATGATGCTGATGATGCTGATGATGCTGATGATGCTGATGATGCTGATGATGCTGATGATGCTGATGATGATATTTTCACAGACCGCGTCCGGGAGATGGGCTTCTGGGGTGTCTGCAGCTTATACACCTTGTTGTCCGAACGGTAGGGCGAGTAGAACGGGATGGCCATGGTCTGCTTACCCATCTGGCACTGGTACATGTTACGCGGACTCTGGTTGAAGTCCGAGAAGGGGGTCAGGGAGGCTACCAGGGAGAGGATGTTGGTCGGGTTCACCTCCATGTGGGTCGTGTGGGGGTTGACGTCGGCCGGCAGGCAGGCAATCTCCATGTAGGTCTGCACCACCGGGGGGGGAAAGGGAGGATGAGGGACATGGACATATTCCTTGCTTGGGGTGGGAGGATGCGAGGACAGGGATGCTTGTGTGCTGACGAAGATTGTGTGATGCTTGCGTGCTGCTGCTTGCGTGCTGATGATGCTGATGCTGATGCTGATGCTGATGCTGATGCTGATGCTGTGTGATGATGCTGATGGTGGTGGTGATGGTGGTGGTGGTGGTGATGATGATGATGATGATGATCGTCTCCGCCGATTGTAAGCCGATGATTGCATGCAGGTGATGACTGAACGAGTGGGTGATGATGATGATGATGGGCGGGCGGGGCGGGCAGGGGGCGACTGACGGACCTGTTCGAGGGATCCGACCAGCTGGATGGCCCCCGTGGGCAGGTACTTGACGGGCCGCATCATCCGAGCGAGGGTGCTGTGCATGTAGACGGCCGGCAGGGCGTGGGGGTTGGTGGGCGGGGAGATGCCGATCTCGAGTGTTTGAGGAACCTGGGTAATGGGG
>JAPMOS010000137.1:102500-103590 GCA_027972325.1 Paratrimastix pyriformis
GACAGACAGACAGGCAGGCAGGCAGATGGATGGGCGTGACCAGATCACCACAGGCAGATCACCACACAGGCAGATCACCACACAGGCAGATCACCACACAGGCAGATCACCACACAGGCAGATCACCACACAGGCAGATCACCACACAGGCAGATCACCACACAGGCAGATCACCACAGGCAGACAGGGGGGCGCCGGCGGACATCAGCAGGGTACTTGTCGAAGCATCAGACAGACAGACACAGACAGACAGCACAGCCAAACAAGGGGGCAGACAGACATGAGCAGGTTGTACTTGTCGAAGGACGAGTCCAGGTGGACGAGGACGTACTGGCGGAGCAGCTCGGCGCCGCACTCGGCGTCGGTCCACTTGGCGGGGAAGTGCTGGGCGATGCGGAACCGAGAGCCTGCAGGAGGGTGTGTGTGTGTGTGTGTGTGCGTGTGTGTGCGTGTGATGGTGTCGTGAGCAGGGATGATCATGGCAGGGGAAGTGCTGTGGGAACCGAGAGCCTGCAAGCGGGAGGCCGGGAGGGGCGTGCGTGCGTGCGTGCGTGCGTGCGTGGTGACGTGAGCAGGGGGTTGATGATGTCGGTTTGCTGATGATTTGATGGTGTTGGAGGAGGACCACTCAATCGAATCCCGGCCATCCCCCCGGCCATCCCCCAGCCATCCCCAGCCATCCCCCAGCCATCCCCCAGCCATCCCCCGGCCATCCCCGGCCATCCCCGGCCATCCCCGGCCATCCCCGGCCATCCCCGGCCATCCCCGGCCATCCCCGGCCATCCCCGGCCATCCCCGGCCATCCCCGGCCATCCCAGCCATCCCCCAGCACGGACCGATGAAGGCCAGACACTGCTGGGAGGTGAAGCACTTGACCGACTGGGCCTGGCGCAGCATGGCCTCAGGCGTCCCTTCAGAAAGCTGTTCTCCGTGTCGCCCTGCAGGACCGCGTCCCAGATCTCCTTGTCGCTGCACTCGTGGAAGGCCTGTGGCGGAGGCGGGGCGTGGGGAGATGAGCAGGGGATGTGGTGGAGCAAAGGGTCTAATCTTGGGATGTGGGCTCTGTGTGTGGAGCGAAGGGACTGATCAA
>JAPMOS010000138.1:0-103226 GCA_027972325.1 Paratrimastix pyriformis
CAGAAAATGTGTGGGCGACTGCTGGGCTCTATGGACAAGCTCGGGTTGATGGTGCAGAGATTGTGAGGTGTCTCGACTTACAATACGTGAGGCAGTGCCCAATGCCGACAGGGACTTGGAAACAAACAGAGATACGAGGGTGTTCAGAAATCGGAGGTGTGAGTAGAATGCGAGCCCGGCAGAGTGCTGTTCTTTCGGAGGAAGGGGGTATGGGGCTGAAGGACCCGATTGATGTCCATGATATGATGGTGATGACACAAATTCTGGGGAGGATGGACGAGCAGGGGTGGAGTGGTGCTGAGGGAGGAGATCGCTGCTGCAGAGTGTGGACGCGTGAGCCGCTGTTGGATGATGCAGGGAAGTGGGTGAAGAGTACGGGCAGGAGAAGATGCCGGGGGTGGTGATTGGGGCGTTGCGGGTGATGCAGGAGACATGGCGATCCTGAGGGACGGTGAGAAACTGAAGGAGAGTGAAGTACGACACTGGAAGAGATGGCGGAGCCTGAGGTAACAAAGCACAGACAGACCCTCATGAAAGGAAGATTCAGTGTGGCGGACCTCATCTGGGGAAGATTTCGTGGAAAGGGGTGATGCAGTATGTGGAGATGATCAAAAAAGCGGGTGTGTCTGACATGGTAACAGGGTGAGTCGGACTATCTGCAATTGGCAGGCGGATTCGGGAGGAGAGTCGGCGGAGGAGGGCGGAAGAGGCGGAGAGTGGAGAAGGAAGGAGGAAGGCAATGCAGATAAGAGGAATGAAGGAAGAGGGGAGTCGGGGTTGGGGCGGTCGGAAGCGAAACCAAAGTCAAGAGGCAAGCAAAGTTGCAGTGCGTCGGGGGAAGGTAGCAGTGGTGAAACAGAGAAGCATGGGAGGAGGATGGGGTGGGAAAGAGGAGAGTAGAGGGAAGGCGAGAAGAAGATGGGGAGGTCGGATGCAGATTGAGGCGAGCGTGAAAGAGGAGAACGGAGGAGCGGAGGTGGAGGAGGAACAAGAAGGGGAGGGCGAGGGCTGGTGGTGGGACGAGGTATTGTGGAAAGGCGGGAGGTTGATGGCGGGTGTGATGGTGGAAGTAGGTGGTGGAGCCAGGGCGGAATGGAGTTGTTTTATACTGATGGAGTGCGACAAAGCCGGAAGGAAGGCGGCGTTCGCGGTGATTGAGATTAAAAATGGGGCGCTGGCGGTGAGCGGGGAGGAGGTGTTCGGGTCGGGGCAGACAACAATGAAGCGGGTTGGAGGCTATTCTGGAGCTATTCGGATTGGACAGGATGCGAATGTGGAGTGAACGGACGGTAAAAGTGGCAAGGGGTGGTTGGGGACTGATAAAGGTTGGTGAAACCAACGGTCTGATAGAATCGAAGGCGGAGGACTGCTGCGGAGGGCAGCGGATTGAAGAACATCATGGAGAGATACGACTGGTCTGGTTAGGGACATCAGGAAACTGGTGCGTCGCTGGATGCGGAGGAACAGATTGGCAGACAAGATTGCGGGACGAACATAAAGATGGAGCCGAGCGTGGTGCCCGAGAAGAAGGATGAGGATTGGCTGGTGCGGAGAAGTGACGGGAAGGAGGTGGAGACAGACTTCAGAGAGGTGATGAAGGAATGGGGAGGAAAAGTCGCATGTGGAGGGCGGCTCGTAAAAAGAAAACGAGATTGTGTTAATTAACGCAGAGAGTCGCAACGGAGGGATCAACGTGCAAACGATGAGGTGTGAGATGTCAGGAAGCTGGCGATGATGGCAATCCTGCAGCGGTATATCACGGCCAACATCCGGTTCTACATCAACGGGGAGGATGGGAAGTGTTGGTGTGGGGTGAGGGACCACGCGAACCACTTGGTGCTGAGTGCCCAGGGATGGCGGGATGTGTGGGGAGAGATGGAAAGGGGCGGATGCTGTGAAGCTAAGTGGAGTGGTTGGACAAGGCGGAGGCTGAAGACCGGACCAGCTGCTCGAGGAGAAGTGGGTAGAGCCGATGGGAGAGTGGTGTGAAGATAAGGGGCAGGCAGATCACGAAGGTGAGGCTATAGCAATTGATGGAGAGGTCCCGGGGAGATGGTTTCGGGCGAGAACATGGGACAGTTTTGAAACGTTCTCGACAGAGGTAGCTGAGATGACCGATATGAGGAAAGCACGACAGTAAAGGAGGGCGGACATATGAGTACGCTGAGGAACCAATGGACGACTCCCACACCATATCTTCGTTGCTGAGACAGGCGGGAAGCCTAACGGTGATGGCGTTTTCGCGCAGAATGCGGATCTCAGTTTCCCAGAGTATAGAACGCCGAGTAAGGAAGACTGGTTCCTGGGAGGTTCGGTGGATGGGTACGGGCTATTTGGGAGAATCGGGACTTGATTTATGCGAATCCGAATATAACCCCAGGAGGAGATGGATCGGTTTTTCCGAGCAATTGGAGAGTGGGCGGAGAGTCCGATTGGTAGAGGAGGAAAAGAGCGTTTAGATGCATTGTTATTGTGCCGTACGGGGAAGGAAAGCGAACAGAATCCAGCCGGAGAGCCGAAGCACGAAGTGTGAGCTTGGCGATCAAGGGGACATTCAGATGCGTGAGCTTTTCATCATCCAGGAGGTGGGTTTGCTTTTTGGGAGCCGAGTTTCTGGCGCACTGGGAGGAAAGTGGTGGAAGGCGCGGTTTGATGTGGGGATTCTGATGTTTGAGAATGGGCGGGCTAGGGAGAGATTCCCGATGGATCCAGCCCCGTTGTGGGCTTTGGAGGCGATGTTGAGGAAGGAGGCCGGGAGTCGCATGGTGCAGGTAAACTATGAGGGCCGCCCGAGAGATGGGGAAACACAACTGGAGGGGGGGGATATCGGAGGCGGTGGTGACGAAGGTGATGAGGAGGTTGAGAGCGAAGTGCGGCTTTAAGATGGAATACGCGAATGCATGTAGACTGGCAGCGGAAATGGGAATTGTGGATGAAGACACTCAAAAGGAGGTGGGAAGCGAGCTGGCAGGAATCAGGAAAACGATGCTCATAGCGATTCAGCAAAGGAAGAAGTGCGAAAAATTCGAGGCAGGAATGAAAGAAGAGCTGTAGTCCGGAAGTCGGCGGAGACCGCCCCTGGGGGGACGGTAGCCGACCCATGAACTCCCTGTGGTGCTTTTTCTGCAGGACTTGTCCTGCGGGAAGGCGGCCCGGGGGGGATCATGTCACCCGCGGGCTTCGGCCCGATTCCGGACTCGGCGCAAGCCGGGAAGTATCACACACACACACACACACACCGCCACAGCGGGAGCACAGGGAGGCACCCCTGGCCTCAGACCCCCAGAGGTCACGCCGGGGTGAGGCTTCAAGTGTGGCCAGCAGGAGCTCCGAAGCGTCCGCGAAGGCCCCAGGGCGAACGGGACATGACAGCACAGTCGACCGGACCATGGCGGCCATCATGGGTTGCGGGTCGACCGGCAGGGCGTGGGGGTCCATGGCCTGCGCAACTGCTCGGCCGATGTGGTCCAGGGCCTCCGAGCCGGCCAGCAGTGTCTCAGTCGCACCCGGGGCCGCCATGCGGACTGCGGCCAGGGCGTGGATCATGGCGGCATATGCACAGCTCCGGCTGTCAGAGTTGTACACCCCCCCCGGGAGGTGGCCAGGCTTCGTGGGGAGGGACTCCTTCGGCGGGGCGCGCAAGCGGGCGAGGCGGCTCAGGGGTCCTCTGAGCGGCGCGGCTGATGATGATTGGGTGATGATTGGGTGATGCTTGGGTGATGATTGGGTGACAATGATGATGATGGGTGACGATGATGATCGATGATGATGAAGATGATGATGATGATGATGATGATGATGATTGGATGATTGGATGATTGGATGATTGGATGATTGGATGATTGGATGACTGGATGATGATGAATGATGATGATGAATGATGATGAATGATGATGATGATGATGACTGGATGATGATGATGATGATGATGATGCTGATGATGATGATGATGATGATGATGATGATGACTGGATGATGATTGGATGATGATTGGGTGATGATGATGATGATTGGATGATGATGATGATGACTGGATGATGACTGGATGATGATTGGATGATGATTGGATGATGACTGGATGATGATGATGATGATGATGATGATGATGATGATGATGATGATGATGATGATGATGATGATGATGATGATGATGATGATGATGATGATGATGATGATGATGATGATGATGAACGGATGATGATGAACGGATGATGATGAACGGATGATGATGATGATGATGATGATGATGATGATGATGATGATGATGATGATGATGATGATGATGATGATGATGATCGGGATGATGACTGGATGATGACGATTGGATGATTGGATGATTGGATGAATGATGATGATGATGATGATGATGATGATGATGATGATGATGATGATGATGATGATGATGATGATGATGATGATGATGATGATGATGATGATGATGATGATGATGATGATGATGATGATGATGATGATGATGATGATGATGATGATGATGATGATGATGAGCTCGCTTCGTTACGCTCTCAATCTGGTGGCTATCTCCCCGGGGAAGGGTTGACCTGGAGTCGACCGCGACCATCCTGCGGGGATATGATGGCAGGGTGGTCCGAACGACTGGATATTTCCGACCTGTTTTGACCTTGGTGGCTATCCCCCCGGGGAAGGGTTGATCGGCGGCCGGTACCGACCACGGTTCGCTGGATTTATGGGTCCCTCCATCGAACGGTGAGGTCGCCGGCCTTTGCCAACCACTTTGAAATTTCGACCTTGGTGGCTATCCCCGGGGAAGGGTTGCCCTGGAGTCGATCGCGACCACCTGCGATGATCGGGCAAGGTGGCCCGAACGACTGCTGGGGTCGCCATCCTTCCCGACCCGTCTGAGCCTGTTTGAATTTTCGACCTTGGTGGCTATCCCCGGGGAAGGGTTGACCTGGGGCCACCACGACCACAGTTTGGTTTATGGGTCCCTCCAGCGAACGGTAAGGTCGCCGACCCTCTCCGGTCATTTGAATTTGACTTTGGTCCCATAATTTTTCCTGTGCCTCCCATACTTTTTTGGGGGTGCCTCCCAAGGGTATGGGCCACCCCTGGGGACTTGTGAAGATGGGGTCGGAGGGCCGAAGGGCCGAAAAGCCGAAATGCCGCAAGACACAGTAGGCTTAGACCTGGTAGGCTCTCATAGCCTGTGGCGCTTAGGCTGCGTCCGGCCCCACCTTCACGTGCGATCGTTGTCCGGACAATACTGTTGAAAATGTTGCGAAATCGTTGCGAAATCGGTGCGACACATGGTAGCGCTCTCTGGCCCTGCCCTGATGCCTAGCCCACCACCGCCCGAACCCGCTTGGAGACCGAAGCACAATGGCCCGCCCGGGTTGGCGATCCCCCCGATGTTGCCCACCATCCCGGCCTTGCGACGGGTTCTCTCGGTGCTGGTCCACGGTGACCGAGCCGCTCGGACAGCTGGCCGGACCTCAACAACACGGTGCGCTCAGGATACCACTGTGGCCTGTGGACGTCCCCGCAGTGCTGCGGTAAGCCGGTCCCGAACACATAGGGTGTGACACTCTCCCCTGGCAAATGGCGTGTTGCCCCTAAGTTGGCAAAACTCCGACGGCATGAGGACTAAAAATACCAACTGCCGTAGGGTCGGGTCGGTGCCGGGGGGAGAGCCCTGGGATTTTACAGATTTTTGGAAGGCCACCCTCAGTTCCTTTCCCCGAAAAGTCGTCCCTGTTTTTCGGTATTTATATATGTAGAATGATGATGATGATGATGATGATGATGATGATGATGATGATGATGATGATGATGATGATGATGATGATGATGATGATGATGATGATGATGGGGTGGGGGCGGGCCGTGAGTCCGGCCATGGCTGTGTCTGTCTGCTCCCGTTATGGTTCCCCGGAAGGGGTCATGGTTCCCCGGAAGTGGTTATGGTTCCCCCGAAGGGGTCATGGGGTTATGGTTCCCCGGAATGCCGGGACCTCAACGTAGTAAAGGTGACGAAGGGGCACGGATTTCAGGTACCTGACCCACTTTCCCAACTGGCGTCTTCCTTTTTCGACCCCGGGTGGACCCGTGAGAGAGTTCGTGGTTGCGCTCCAGCATTGGATTTTCGATTGCAACAGGCCGATCTCACCCCTTTCATTTTCTTTCTTCTTGTGCCTCACCGCGACAACGAGGGACCCGGGGAGTGAAGTTTTGTGTGAAAACGAAGTGCCATTGGCAGGTGGATCACCGCGAAAGGGGGACCCTTGTCCGCAGTCCAGTCAATGGATATCGAACCATGATTGCAACACCCCCTGTGTCACTCCTGTTTCTGATCTCCCCCTTCAAGTTCGGCCCGCCCGCCCGGCCGGCCGCCAACCCAAAAGTTCGGCCCGCCCGCCGGCCGCCAATCAAAAAAAGCCGCCCGCCCGCCCCTGTAGACACGGTGAAACCCCTGTAGACGACTCGGTGAAAGATTGTGCAATGAGATAAAACACGTTCGAGAGTTCAGGGAACTTTCTCAGATCAGTTCGCCTCCCACACGAGCCACAATACGAGGTGTGTGTGATATCGTCTGGCTGCCTTTTGATCGAGCAACTTGCTATATTGCCCAAAAAAGCAAGTTGGGATGTGCATGTCAGCTCGTCAGCACATTATCGGAAATATCAAAACGGTTCTTTATGTGAAGTTTTCGCACAGAAAAGAGAATCCCCTAATGTCCAGACGGGGATGTGAATGGAACCTGGGAAGTCGCAGAGACCATATGAAAACACCCCGAACCAGACCATTCCGTCCGGACATGTACGTGTCATTTGTTCTACTGTTCATTTCTTCCTCCCCCGGATTATTGGGGTTGCGCCAAGCCGTATCCGGCGCCGGAGGCTTCACCCCGGCAAACCCCATTACGTAGTCTCCCCAAAAATGCACCGCCGCCGCACCGAGTCTGGCGAGGACGGGACCCGCCAAGCCGCTTCCGATGATGTCAGCCTGGTTTCTCACCACTTGTCCTCTGGTCCGGTCTCGTTTTGTTTCTCCTCCCATATCCTTCTCCCAATAGATCAACAACAAGGCTTTTTACAACAGATCCAAGAACGATTCGAGGCCCTGGAAGCCCAATCAAAACGACAGCAAGAAGAAGCAAAACGACAGCAAGAAGAAGCAAAACGACAGCAAGAAGAAGCAAAACGACAGCAAGAAGAAGCAAAAGAAGAAGCAAAACGACAGCAAGAAGAAGCAAAACGACGGCAAGAAGAAGCAATCCAACGCGTGGTGGAACGGCTGCAAGAAGAAGCAAAACAACGCGTGGATGCCATTGCCGGGACGCCCTCACGTTTCTACGTGCCCACCTCTTCGGAGTTGGTTGGGATGGTTAACGCGCCACCCTCCTCGGCAGTGCTGGTCTCCTCTGCGAACCTTCTCGACGGCACATTCCCCCTGTACGGAGCCACCGTGCCGAACGTGCTCCCGAAGGTGAAGCGGGCCGAACTCTCGCGAGTGATTTCCATGTGCACCCGCTGTCGCCTCGAGGCCCTTCTCATGTTGCCCATCAAAAAGCTGCTCAGTGAGCTGAACCCCAACCCGCTGAACCGTGTCGTGGACACATCGAACACTCCACTCACCATCGTCGGCGACTGCAAACCTGATTTCGTCGTTGTGGCCGCTGCGA
Organism: Paratrimastix pyriformis; assembly: GCA_027972325.1. NCBI lineage: Eukaryota > Preaxostyla > Paratrimastigidae > Paratrimastix > Paratrimastix pyriformis. The sequence continues at coordinate 7,661 of JAPMOS010000138.1, forward strand.
ACGAGGGGGATGTCGAGACCGATGACGACGATGATGACGACGAGTATGTCCAGGAGGCCGAGGGAGCGACTGATGAGGAGCAGGAGGAGCTGAAGCCGGAGGAGGTGAAGCAGGAGCTGATGAGGCTGAAGCAGGAGCTGAAGAGTCTGAAGCAGGAGCTGAAGAGTCTGAAGCTGGAGCAAGATGAGTATGAGCAGGAGGAGGAGCAGGAGGAGCAGGAGGAGGAGCAGGAGGAGGAGCAGGAGGAGGAGCAGGAGGAGCAGGAGAAGAGGCCGCCGAAGAGGCCGAAGGTTGAGAGGATCCGCATCCATCCGGCCAAAGCGCTCCTCCTTGCGGAGCTCAAAGTGCATGATACCGAGACCAGCCTTGCCTTGGGCGAGGCCCTCAGTTATGCCGCCCGGTTGATTCGCAAGGAAACACGCCAGCACGTCATTGTCCTTGGGTTGGCCCCCACCTGCTTCCGAGCGGCGCAGATGGATCCCGCAGGCCGATTGACCCACCTGACTGCCCGCTTGAAGTACCGCGACCCGATGGCCCAGCGGTTCCTCGGGTGTCTGCTGGGAATGACCACCGAGCAGGCCGGCATCCCGAAATCCTTCCGCCTGGGCCCCGGCCCCCGGCCACTGCCCCGGCCACTGCCACTGCCCCGGCCACTGCCCCGGCCACTGCCCCGGCCACTGCCCCGGCCACTGCCCCGGCCACTGCCCCGGCCACTGCTGCTGCTGCTGCTGCTGCCGCCGCTGCTGCTGCTGCCGCCGCCGCCGCTGCTGCTGCTGCCGGCGGTGGGGACGAAAGCCTTCCTGAGGGCGACTACAGATATGTTCGGCCACTCATGGTCATTCGCTCGGACGTCTGTGACAGTTTCCCCTCTTCCGTCACTTGACTGAGTTCCCTTCCTGCCCCCTTTTAGACCACCCCCCGCGCCGTGGTCCACCTCCTCAAAGGGCCTGGAGAGATCGAAGTGGTGTTGAAGGTTTGTCGTCTCCAGCCCACCACGACACAACCACCAACCCCACCAACCACCACCACCAACCACCACACTCGCACGCACACACGCACGCACAGGCTCCTCACACGCTCCTCACACACGCTCCTCACACACGCTCCTCACACACGCTCCTCACACACGCTCCTCACACACGCTCCTCACACACGCTCCTCACACACGCTCCTCACACACGCTCCTCACACCACTCACACTCACTCTTCACATATTCACATATTCACATATTCACACATTCACACATTCACACATTCACACATTCGCCGCAGAGTGTGCCCACGGAGGGGCCCGTTGCCCTCTGCATCCAACCCGAGATCGAGGTGTATACCGCTCTTGCGGCCGTTCGCCCGTACCCGGAGGGGTTCCTCAAGCTGGCCAGGGTCATACAGGACGCCCCCGACACCCTGCCCTACCCCTGCAAGCGGCTCTTCCCGACCGACTTTACGTGGACCCGAGGTGCGTCTTCACATTCCCATCCCAACTGCACATCTCCATCTCGCTTCCAATCCGCTCCCCTTCATGCACTGCGTTTTGTTCTGTGGTGATATCGGCATCATGCACCTCCCACTGTGTGGCGTCCACTTCACGCCTATTCAAGGACCTTGGCCTTCTGCTGATGCGGGGCCTGGCCACAGTGGATGTCTTTCCCGCCTCCATGCCTTGCGTTCGCCGTTATTGGCTCCTCTGATCCCGTTCTCAGCCGCCAGCCCCGCTTGATCAGCATATCCAACAACCCTCCATTCATCAACCTGGGCCTCCCGCCGCCGTCCCAGCGCGCGCCTCGCGCCAGCGTTTCCTTCTGCACATGCGCACATACCTGTTCACACCTGTTCCATCGACTTGTCCCTTTCAACATCGTCCTTCTTCCTTCTGCTTTTGTGCACGCACACACGCACACCACCCCATCCAGCGAATGCCCAGGCGGCCGTGGATCGGCTGGAGACCCTGCACCGGCTGGGGTATCTCGCCGTTGACGTCCGCCCAAGCAACTTCATGTGCAAAGGAGCCACCTTGTTCCTCATCGACTTTGGGCTTGCCCTCCGTCGTGGTCACCCCCCCGTCGAACTCATGGGCGATCCATGCTACGCCAGCGAAGCGGCCCTCAAGGACTGGAGCGTGGCGCCTCACTCAAGGCACCAGTTCACGCCCGCGGACGACCTGGTGGCCCTGGTTCGGGTGATCACGGCCTTCTGTCCGGTCGTCTCCTGCCCGCCCCAGTACGCAGGACTCGATGATCTGCCCAAGATCAGGGCGTATTGGCGGCGCCATGAGGCGAACATGCTCTACTTCTCGCAGGCGGCCAAGGCGGCACTTGCTGGCGACTACAATGGGGTCAAGAAAGGCCTGGACTTGTTCCCTTGGCACAGCTGAGATTCGGGGCGTCCCTGCGATGGCGAGGCTTTGGGAACCTGCCACCGTCCCCGGAATTTCTCTCTGACTTTTTCCCCCTCAGAGGATGAGCATCCTTTCCCTCTTTTTCCGATCCGCCTTCCTCCTCGATCCGCGGGGCCACCTTCTCCAGTCAGTCAGCCGTGTCCACCTTCTCCGTTCTCCGTTTCCCGTTCTTTGGCGTTTCGTGGTGGGCTCTCCGGTTCTTATCTCTGGGATGGAGGCGCTTTCAATCTGCGACGCATGGAATGTTTTTGGAGAGGACGTCGATCCCTTTGAAGGTCGTGACGCAATAAAGAAAAAAGAAAGTGAGAAAGAAAAAAAAGTCCCTTTTTTTGTCGTTGCGTTTGTAAAAAAACTGCAGTTTTTAAAGTAGTGGTTGGGTTGGTTGGGTTGGTTGGGTTGGTTGGGTTGGTTGGGTTGGTTGGGTTGGTTGGGTTGGTTGGGTTGGTTGGGTTGGTTGGGTTGGTTGGGTTGGTTGGGTTGGTTGGGTTGGTTGGGTTGGTTGGGTTGGTTGGGTTGGTTGGGTTGGTTGGGTTGGTTGGGTTGGTTGGGTTGGTTGGGTTGGTTGGGTTGGTTGGGTTGGTTGGTTGGTTGGTTGGGTTGGAATATTTCGCAGTTTCCCCGTTGCCGAACCCAGGAAAGCCCCCATCTCGTCTCTCGCGAAGGCACAAGCCCCATGCCCCTCCCCCGTTTGGAAAAGCAACATGAATCGGCCAATACTCCTTCAGTTCGCCGGTCAGTTTCTTTTCCCCATCATCCCAGCTTCCCTCAGGTACCAGAACTCTCCTTCCCACATCCACATAGCAGCCATTCAGCCAACATCCTCTTTGTACCAGCCATCTCCTCTCCAAACGCTCGATTCCATCGATTCTCGCGTTAATTCCTATCCCTTCCTGCCATACTTCATCCACCAGGTCCACCCATTTTCCCACTTCCAATTTTCCACATCCACTGCCCCATAGCGCTTCTCTCCCAACCATCTCCACCATCTGATCCCGTACCCAGCTCACCTCCATTGACCCTGCCACGCCCATTGTTCCAGTCTGTTCCGTTCCATACCCTTCTCCGCTCGCAAAACACAATGCAGAGTCCTACCACCTCAAGATGCCACGATCGATCACTGTCCCAATTCCTCCCACCGTTCCAGTCTGCCCCTTGTTACCCCCTCGTTGTCCCCCATCCATACTCCTCTTCCAGAGACGCACCAAAATGTTTACAGCGCGATGGCCCGTCTCCATATGCATCTCAGAAGCGCGCCTAGCTTCGAGGCCCCCTCATCGTTACCGATGCGACGACCCATGCCCATGTGCATGCGTGTGGTGATGCGAGTGCGACGAACGTCGCTCCCTTGGGCTGGGCTTCCTCTTCTTGCTCTTGGCCGTATCTGTCGCCGAGGCAGTCTTGGCAGCTGCCGTCCCCTTCGCCAGGGCACTCTTCGCCGCCCCATCCTCGGGTCATAGCCTGCCCCGTCCCCGGCGTGGCCAGAGTCGGCGTCACCGGCACTGACGGCGTCGGCGACGTCACCAGGGGCCGGGCTGACGCCGGCGTCACCGCTGCAGGGTGGTCGAACCCTTCGAAGACCGAGGCCAGCTTCGCTGCAGGGCCTTGCCTCCGATGAAGGCCGGCCTGGCCTTCTCCTTTCCATCCGGAACAGAGCCACTGTCCTCAAAACAGTGAGCCAACGGTAGCGGGATAATCAGACCTTTAAGGAGACCAGGTCCGCTGGCGCTGCAAAGACCATGCCACTGTCCCATTTCACCGCAGATCGCTGTCTCAGTCCAGACTCTTCAGTCTGGCTGGTCCATGTCGGTGCGTTGCCGTTTCACGCCGCAAATAAAGCCTCGGGGGCTACCATCTCATTTGATAGGAAGGTTGTCCTCTCGCCAGCAGAGGGGTGGCCGACATCACCTGGGCACCAACCGACTCCGCCCAGGCCTTCGCCTCATCCAACATGTTCCCCGCACCCCAGGGACAGAGCCGTGTTTCCCACCATGGGCAGCGCATCCATCTTTGCTGGGGTCTCGGCAGACTGCGGGCATCAGGGTGGTGGATTCTGACCAGCCACCTATCCTTGACCACGGGCCCAAACAATCCCTTCCCTCTGCGCACCGGCTCAGCCTCGTCCACAGCGCCATCCACCGAAACCGTTGGAGACCCGTCCGGACGGACAGCCTCCTCCGCAGCCCCACCAACAACCGGGGACGGGACCAGCGGGGCAGGAGCCACCGCAGCAACTGGATCGGCCGAACCAGGGGCAGGGGCCAACGCCAGCCAGGAGCAGGGGAGTCCAGCACCGAAGTTGACATAGCACCTACCGCACCACAGAAGAACAACAAAGTGAGGATCGTTGCCAGGCCGCAGATCATCGATTGCATCCCCTTCACTACAGCACCAAAATACGTCCAACACGACGAAAATAGTTCATTCCCATTCCCTTGTTCCCTCCTACTTTCCCGCATTCCCCTGTTCCATCCCTTGCCTCGATGAGCTCTCTCAGAATAAAGCATTCTTGCCAACACTCGACTGATAGCTGTCATTCTCCTACCAATAATAAAACAATAGATCAGCATTTCCAATTCATTATTTCCCAGGTTCGTCCTGAGAGCATTCCGCACGATCTGCTCGATCGTTTGCGGTGCAGGTCTCCGAACTGCTTGTTCAGATCCCAAGGCGCAGACTTCTTGTCTGTAAGCCCATACACGCAACGCAAACATAAGCGGAACTAGGACGGACCAAATGCGCAGATTTAAAGCTTGCAACAGAGATTATAACGCGGGGGGCCTGCGGGGATATCGTGGGTCGGGCGGCGGCCGCCAGGGCCCGGGCCATGGCGTTGGGGCGCTCCCACTGGGCGATGAACTGGCCGTTGGGGGGCGGGGTGAGGAGCCGGGCGATCAGGCAGAGGTGGGCTTGGCGCAGGGAGGCCTCGATCCTCGGGAGGCCCGGGCCTTGGCCGGCCAGGAAGAGGAAGTCGCGCGGGACACCCGGGAAGAAGCGTTTGTCGGTCCTCAGTGGGCGACCCGTGAGCCATGCGGAGGCGTACCGGGCCAGGTCGTCCTCGAGGGCGCGGCACTGCTCCGTCGATGGACAAATCGCCGTCATGCCATAGAGTAGCGTCGGGAAGGCCCATTCCCTGACGCACTCGATTTTCGCCAGGGGCGGCAGAGCGCAGGCATGGATGCGGGCCAGCCGGTCGTTCCAGGAGGCCGTGATGCGCTGGAGGTGGTCGTCCCAGGAGCCGTCGAAGCGCACGGTGTATCCCAGGTAGGTGTAGGTGGTGGTGTCGCCCATGGCCGGGATGGGCTGACCTTGGAGCTGCAGGAGGAAGCCCGGCTGGGCGTGGCCCTTGTCGGCGGCCAGGATGGCGCATTTCTTCGCATTCAGGCGCAGCCGGGCCCAGGCCAGGAAGGCCTCCAGCCTGTCGCAGAGCACCCGCAGGGCCGCGTCGCTGGCGGCGGTCACCACGAGATCGTCGGCAAAGGCCTGGCAGCTGGCGGCGGTGGTGGGGTCCCCGGCCAGGCCGGCACCCAGCGGGCCCAGGGTCGGGTCGGGCAGCTCGAGCCAGCGGAGGAGCGGATCAAGGGCGAGGAGGAACACCACCGGGCTCAGTGCGTCGCCTTGTTTGACCCCCCTTTCAAGAGCGATTGGGGGGAGGGGCTCGTCGGGGCGGCCCCGGTCGTAGCAGTCCCGCCAGGTCATGGAGAGCCCCTGGTAGAGCTCGAGGATGGCCGCGAGATTGATGCCTATGAGGTGGTCTGCGCCCCAATCTGGTATCGCCTGCCTTCCCTTCATCATCAACCATCCCCCCCGCCCGCCCGCCCGCCCAACCGCCCGCCCCTGCAGCTTATGAAGATATTCACTGTTGACCAGTTGAGCCCATTCGCGGTTGCCAAGGGCCTCAAGGTGCCCAAACGCAAGGCTGACCTGGTCACCAGCCTCAACAGGAACGCCCGCCCGGACTGAGTGTGCGGGCGGATGACCCGCGGGCAAAAACCGACCCCGAGCGCGGCCTCCCATCTCCCCACCATTCGCTTGGGTAGAGGGTACCATGTGCCGCGCCACCTCCCCACCCCACCTGCGGGTCATCACCTCGGGGGGGTGGTCGACTTGCCCGGTTGGTGCCCGCGGGCAACCCGCGGGCAGGGACGCGGGATGTCCGCCTACCCGCCACGTTCCCGCCTCCCGGGGGCATGCCCGCCTCCTGCCCGCCTCCTGCCCGTCTGCCAGCGGGCATGCCCGCCCCCTGCCCGCCTCCCGGGGGCATGCCCGCCTCCTGCCCGTCTGCCAGCGGGCAATCCCGCCTCCTGCCCGCCTCCCCCAGATGATAACGGCAAGATTGTCCTTCATAATCCCGTCTTGCATGCCAGAATCCCGACCGACCGACTTCAATAGAGAGTGTCGTACGCTGGGCAGTCGGGCACGGGGCCCTGGAACTCTTTCCTGAGGCGGCGCCTCTTTACACTTGCGCTGGAGACCCCAGGGGTGATGGTTCCGCGGAAGGGGTTATAAGGTCTTCGAGTCCCCCTCCAGAGCCTGCTGCTGCTCCTCCGCCGCCATGTCCAGACGTTCCCTCACTCGGGCATCGTCGGCCCGGTGCTGTTCAGCTGCAGCGGCTGCTCACGGTCGAGGTGGGGGACGCGGGGCGGCCATGACGACGGGGGGGGCGGACCACCCAACCCGACTCACCGCCCTCGATGGAATGCACCGATTTGGTTCGTCCGTTCTCTGTTCTTTCACAAAAAACATGGGGGAGGGGGGGAGGAGGAGGAGGGGGGGGAGGAGGTTGGGGGTGAGGGGAGGGGGGATACACCGGGTGTGAGCAAGGAGAGCCGCATGGAACCGGAGAAACGAGGAGGCAGTGAATGAACGGCACGGCAATGCGCTGGCTGACGGGGGCGCTCAGCTGTGCCGAGGCGTCCAGTCCGCTTCCGACTCGGCCCGGACCTCGTCGCTTGGGCTTGCTTGGCCAAGGGAAGATCTCACGGACAGATCGAGCGTCTGCACCGCCGAACCGGCTGCTTGTGTTGCTGGATGCTGCTGCTGCTGCTGCTGCTGCTGCTGCTGCTGCTGCTGCTGCTGCTGCTGCTGCTGCGGTTGTTCGGCATCAGACTTGGGGCGAGCCGACGCACGCGTTCATGACGGCTATCTCAGCCTCGACCCGACTGGGCGCGGGCCCGCGCTCGTGTGCCGCCCAGTGGGCATCCCAGGTGGCGCCCTCGAAGAACCAGCGGGCGAGGTCGGCCGGGTGAACATCGTCCGCGAACTTGGAGAGCACCAACCCGCTGGGCATTCAATTCAACCGAAGGACGAGAGCAGATGCAAGATGAGGAGAGAGAGCACCAACCCGCTGGGCATTCACCCGGAAGAGGAGCGGATGCGGATATGAGGAGAGCGAGCATCATATCACACCCGCTGGGCATTCCATTCAACCGAAGGACGAGCAGATGCAAGATGAGGAGAGCGAGCACCAGCCCGCTGGGCATTTCAACCGAAGGACGAGCGGATGCGATGTGGATATGAGGAGAGAGCGCATCACTCCCGCAAGGGACATTCAATTCAACCGAAGGACGAGCAGATGCAATATGAGGAGACGGCGAGCAGGATGCGATGTGGAGATGAGGAGAGAGCGCATCACCCCCGCAGGGGCATTCAGAATATTCATCCGAAGGACGAGCGGATGCGATGGGGAGGCGAGCGGGACATGGGGAGGGTGGGGGCTCAAGCGGGCGGCATGCTGCGGAGGGGGAGGGCGGACCAGAGGCGGGCCAGCGTGTCACGGGAGGCCGAGGCGAGGGGGCCCGTCAGGGTGCCCTGCAGGCGGGCCAAGCTGGCGGCGAGGGCCTCCTCGGCGGCCCTCTGATTGTCGTACACCCAGCCCAGCAGCTGCTCCGGGCTGCGGTCGGTGCTCTCGGGCTGCGAGCGTTTGGAGCCGACATGGCCGCTATCGCGCCACGGTGGTCGGGGGGGCGTGACGGACCCGGTGGGCGACCGGGTGGAGGGAGGGGAACGGGAGGAGGATGGCGACCGGAAGAGAGGCGACCGGGAAGGCGGTGTCTGTGCGTTGATGCTCGGGTCGTCGGCCGGGTCGGGCGAGGCCGCAGGACACCACTGGTCGCAGGACAGGCTGGCGGGCACGGGCGGCACCTTGGCGGCGAGCAGGTACCAGTAGACGTGGAGCAAGTAGACCAGGCCCAGCCGGCGGGAGATGTCGATGGTGGCGATGTGGCCCAGGTGGACGGTGCCGTCCGGTCTGCGCAGGGGCAGGACGAAGCATGCCAAGGTCGCGTCCCCGCGCGCCTGGATGAGGATCCCGGTCGTGTCCCCGCGCGCCTGGATGAGGATCCCGTAGGGCGCGAAGGCGGTGCGGAAGGACTCGAGCCGCCCCGACAGCGGGGGGGAGCAGGCGGCGACCGGGGCCGGGGTGGTGGTGGCGGTGAGAGCGGCATCCGAATGGTCATCGGCGGTGATGATGGGCGGTGGTGGGGCGGGAGACCGTGCCCCCTTGCCGGCTGGCGGCGGCGGCGGGCCCCCGATGGGAGTGGCCCGATGGGGGGCGGAGGTTGTTGCGGGCCGCACATCTGCCGGGGGCGGCGGTCGGGCGGCCAATGGGGGTGCGCCGTAGTCCTTCTTCAGGGGATTCGGGATGATGCCCAGCTTGGCCGCGGCCGCGCAGGGAGCCACCAGACCGTCGCCGCCGTGCTGCGGGCTGGGCAAGGAGGGCGGGGGAAGGACCAGCCACTCGGCCAGTTCGAGGCCAACCGCATCGGTCAGGATGTGGTGACCCTGCTGCGGATCCGGCTGTTGCTGCTCGGTCTGCGGACAGGGTCTCCTTTGGGGCTCCCACACTGCTCCACCCCCCCTGCTCCACCCCCCGCTGCTCCACCACCCGCACTGCTCCACCACCCGCACTGCTCCACCACCCGCACTGCTCCACCACCCGCACTGCTCCACCCCGGTCTGCGGCCAGAGTCTCCTGCCTGCCCTTTGGGGCTCCCGCACTGCTCCACCACCCCGCCTGCTCCACCCCCCCGCCCGGTCTGCGGACAGGGTCTCCTGCCTGCCCTTTGGGGCTCCCGCACGGCACTGGCATGGCCATACAGCAGGATGTGATGAGAATATCCCGCTCCCGCCCTTTGTCCAATCCATCGCAAGGGATCTCTGTGGATACGGACGGAGACTGACCACGAAATGAAAAACCCTGATGGAATGTGCCCTCAGGAAGGCTCCGCTCCACTCCCTCTCCCTCCAGCACCCGCGGACCCGGAGATCTTGCGAGCCAAGGCCCGCGAACTTCGTCAGCTGCGCACCTTCCCGGCACCGATGGTGCGCTTTAGCCATCTCAAGGACCTGGACACCCCGCCCGAGGTGCGCCTGATGTGCGCCAACGCCCTGCGTCAAGGTCTGCTCTCGCCCGCGGTGGCGGTGGCGGTGGCGGTGGCGGTGGCGGTGGCGGTGGCGGTGGCGGTGGCGGTGGCGGTGGCGGTGGCGGTGGCTGTGGCTGTGGTTGTCCAAAGGAATTTGGTTGGGACTTGGGGAGCATCACAGACCCCCACCCCCACTCCCCCCGACCAGCCGAGCCCACCCTCCGCTTCCACGACTGCTGCCAACGAGACGAGCTGGCCGTGCCGCTGAGTCGCTTCTTCACTGGGGTCTGGCTGTACATTGAGGTCCTGTGCCTGCTGGTCGAGGACGCGGCGGCCCGCCTGCCCACGGACACGCCCAAGCCGATGCCGCCCCCGACCTTCCCCTCAGCCCGGGGGCGCACCCATCCCACCAGCATGGTCAGCTTCGCCCGGCCCGATTTTCGCGCCCCCGGGCTGCCCGGCGAGGACCCGGACAGCGACGAGTGGGCCGGTGGGCGATCTCCCGAAAGGTCGTCGGACTCAGTGTCGGGAAGAAGGCCCACGCGGCGTAGCTGGCCAGGTGGAAGGCCACGCGCAGGGTGACCTCGGTCGGGAGGGCCCGTCGGATCAGCAGCCCGAGGAAGAAGGCGGGGCCATCCCGCCGGGCCAGCAGATAGTCGAGCACGTGCGGCGCGGGGGTGGTCGGGTCGGTCGGATCTGAGCAGCAAACGGGGACAGTGGGAGCAGGCGGGGGTGGTGGAGCAGGCGGGGGGCAGAGCAGGCGGGGGCAGAGCAGGCGGGGGGTGGAAGAGGCGGGGGCGAGAGGTGCGGTGCCCTCGGGGGTCGGGGTTGGTGAGGAAGGGAGAGGGGCAATGACAACTGACCAGGCGCAGGGAGCGCTCGTGGCGAGGTGAGCGCGTCTGCGGCCGAGTCGCAAATGGGGGGGGAGGGGGGAGGGGGGGGGAGGAGGATGAGAAGTGAAGCGGGATACATCACACATCGCCACACCACGGATTTGCTGGCTGAACCATCAAGCGGGTGTCGGCCCTGCCCCTCCGCCATTCTATTCCCCGCCAGTCGCCTCATGCCGCTCGATGCCGATCGTCCGGACCTGTGGATGGCCGAGTGCCCTCGCGGTTGTCGACCGGGGCTCTGGTGGTGCTTGTTCCGGGCGGGGCCGTGGTCGCTGTGGTATCAGGCGGGGCCGTGGTCGCGGTTTTGCCAGCCGGGGCCGCGGTGACGGTGGTGGATGTGAGAAGCGACCCGGGCGCTGATATCATGAGCACAGAGGACGCAGCCAGGCAGCCAGGCAGCCAGACCAAGGCTCCCAGGCCGTGGCATTGCAGTTTTCCTGTTCACTTCGGCAACACGAATGAGCTCCAAGAGCAGGCCGCTGAACCGGTGGCCAAAGTTCGCGGATTCGAAGTCGATGGCAACCTTCCACCACCGCCCGCCAGCGCCTGCCAGCAGGGCGGGACGCAGTTCCGTCCCCCAGGAGATGTCGAGGCAAACACACTTTTCTCCTCTGGGGCTTTCCAGTGGAAGCTGTGATTGCTAGAGGTCGGGGTGAGACTGAGCGCGCGACCACCAGAATCCATCACAGACGGAATGCTTGGATCAGTTTTTTGGCTGTCGAGCGTTTCATTTGCGCATGCTCGACAGCCACTCCTCGCGAATGGGTAAGCCTGAAGGTGCTCATCTACGGCAGTGAGGTTTGGTCGAGCAGGGTCGACAGACATCTCGGGTGAATTGCGTCAATCGGATATTGTGATGGGTTCGAGTATACTCCTGAGCTTGCCCTGCAGCAACCGGGCGGCCTCGGGGCCCGCCCGGGCCTCCACTGGGGGCCAGGCCTCGGCCGGCAGGGGCTCGGGAGTCGGGAAAGGCGCCTCGCCCATCAGCAGCACGTACAGGACAACGCCCGCCGCCCAGACGTCCACCTTGGAGGTGTAGCCCGGGGTGGCGCCCTGCGTGCGCGCACACGGGAGAGCGAGATTGGGGCGGGGGTGGAGGGGTGGGGGTGGGGGTGGGGTGTGGGGTGTGGGGTGTGGGGGGGGGGGGGGGGGGGGGTGTGTGGGGGGGTGGGGGGGGGGACGGGTGGAGGGAAAGCGGTGAGGGCCTGGGGTGCGAGCGACCACCAGGTGGAGCAGATGCGCACGTATGGCAGGAAAAGGAGGCGCCGCGGACCTCCCGCTCGGCGCGGAACATCTGTTGGTTGGTTGGGCGGGGTCGGGGTCGGGGTCGGGGACGGGGGCACTGCAGGAGTTCGAGTCGTGGGTCTGCCGGGCTTTCCGGGGATCCGGCCCTGGCGGACCCCCAAAAAACGGGGGTACCTTGTTTTCCCGTTCTTTTCGTGTTGATTCGTTATCCCCTTCCCCCCGGTTCGCGGGGAGGGCACAAGAAAAGGGTTGTGCCACCGCGGACGGCCGGCGATCGGAGGACCCGGAGGGAGACGACACCACCGGGGCCGAGCCAAGGAAGGCTGCCTGCTGTGCCCATCCAGCAGACTAGCGGCCACCAGAACGAGGCCTCCACTACATAGCAATCGACCGAACCCCTCTCCCCTGCGGGTGGACGACGGCAGCGTCAGGCTCGCCGGGTGAGCTCGTCCTCAAAACCTGCGGGGAGGGGGGGGGAAGTCTTAGGTCGTCGCTCTTCCATCCATTTTCTCTCCCTGTCTTGCTTTCGGGGCGACCTAGGATGGTGGCATACCGACCAAGCGCAACCACGAGGCCGAGGCTCACCAGCCGGATCGGTGATGAAGGAGGTGGGGTGATGAGAATGCGATGATTTTGAGCCGAAGCCTATCGAGGGTGACGAGGTGACGGGGAATTGGGGGATAAAACCTTTTGTGATTTCTTTCTCATGGCTCCTTAGTTAGCCTCACACGAGGCTGCATTAAAACTACTAATCATAACACGAGACTGACTGGGTTCACGTGGTGGCAACTTATAACCCGAGAATCGCCACCAAAAACGGCCTCGCCGGAGCGACTCTGGGGGATCCCAATTGGCCCGCCAGACCGGACGGGTCTCCGAGTTTTACCCGCTGTCGCGGCGAAGGCTGCAGCCAAACCGATCGACCAGGCTCGATCGAAACCAGTTTGTTGAATTTGTTCGTCCAAGAAGAGTCTTTCACTGGCGAACCCCCTGCGGAGTGGCCACAACTCGTTGGCGTATCTTTTGAAAGTGGAACTGTGTCCAACCCGAACATTTCACCGACATTAAATGTCGACTGATGATCTTCGACCACCCCGTCTGTCTTCATTCCATCACGAATCCTCTCGATCCCAAACGCCCGTCCACAGTCTTTCCGCGATCTGTGGTTGCCATCCGCGGGACCATGCATGCGCCGAGCGCACCCAAGGGGGCCCCTGACCCGTCTCGGCGAGGCGTGGCAGAGGGAGGAGGTCCGCGTCAGTTGGTCAGGTGGCTTCCTTTGGTGGTTCCCTCCAGTTCTCTGGACCCCCGAGGCGCCCCGGAGAAACACCCAGAGCACAGGGGCCAGAATTCATGCGGCCCCCCCGGATCCGGGACCCCATCGCCGCCCCGGCCAAGGTGACGCGTTTTGCAGGCGAGACGCCAGTTCTTGCCTCTCCGCGTTTTGCGGCCCTGCCATGCCCCCGCTGCCCACCCCCACTCAGCTGACAGTGCCCCCCCTCTCCCGGGTGCGAATATATGCCTCCCCTTGGACACGGGCCACGTGTTGTCCTGTTCCAGGCGCTTTGACCGCCTCCGTGCCGGGTGATTGCCTTGCGCCAACCCTGCCTGCCGCGTCACCCCCCGACCTCGGCGCCGCATCGTGATTTTTGCATGTTTCTACGTAACACGTCGAGTTGTAATAGATCCGCATGTTCGTTTTTCTGTTCTGCTGCCATTTGGGCAGGTTGGTGTTGTGTCAGTCCAGGTGAGAGAGGCAAAGCGATGTCTTCGGAGAGAGAGAAAACAAGGAAGGACAAAGAACGGAGAAATGAAAAGCCCCTTTTATAGTGGCCTCGGAGATTATGCGGAGAAGGTCGGGCCGAGAAGTCCGGGATAGGGCCATGGAAGAACTCCGGCGGAGGTCGGTCCGAAGAGGCGCTAGCCGCAACATTGGTCCGGAATGAGGGCGACATCTGATCGAGGTCCTGGACCAGCCATCCCTCACCGGGATTCTCTGGGCCTACGTTGACTTTCTTTGGGGTTTGGGGTTTCCGGATCTCCTGACGCCTCCAGGGGTGCGCCCCGGAAGGACCCCAAAATAAAATTTCAATTGTGCCGGGTTTGGCGGCGATTCTCGGGTTATAAGTTCCCACGTTTATCTCTCACCTCATGGAAAAAGAAACAGTCTCGACAGCAGCGCCGGAACCTCCGTGTCTGTCTATTGTGGCTGGATTTTGTGGTCGTTTGCAGATTGCTTTTTCACGCTCTGTTCTGTGGTGGCGCCCGCAGTGGTGCAGGCATATCGCGATTTCGTGAGTTCCCGGAGGGAGGACTCACCGAGTGAAGGAGAGCTCGGGTTCCTGTACAAGCAACGTGAGGATAGGATCCAAGCTCTTTCCGACGGTTTCCCCACGGTGGGGCAACTTACAACAGCCTTGTTCCCGACCTGCGGTCTCTACTCCACGCGCCTCGCCATTTTCATTTCCGAGAAATTTCCTCCGCATGGTCTGTGCTTTTCCGCCTCCTCTGTGACGCCTCCGCCCGATCGAAATTCCGGTTCATGTTGATCAATGCACCACACTGATTGGGCTGATCACAATTCGTGGGTTGGTGCGCGGCCTCGATCACACACTCCGCGAAGTTGTCTCCTCATCCTCTTGAGCTTTGCGCGCTCTCTCTCGTCACTTTCGAAATGTGTGCGCGTTTCTTGCCGGAGCCTGAAGACATTTTCTGATGCTTCTTTGCTTCTTTTGATGCTTCTGCATCGATTACAAGACGACGAAAATGATTTGTGCCCGATTGCCAAGGCCGTCAATGCGCCGTCCACTTCACTTCACACTGTGCGCTGTGATTATTCCGATATTTTCCCCTCATATATTCCTGTTCGCCGCGCAGTTGCCGTTGCCCCTGTCGCTGCCCCCGTCGCTCCTCAACACAACGGTCTCTTGCCCTGCTTCAAAACAGATGTGAGGGGCGTGTGGTGGTGGGCGGTGGGCGGTGGGCGGTGGGCGGTGGGCGGTGGGCGGCGGTGGGCGGTGGGCGGTGGGCGGTGGGTGGTGGGCGCGCCAGAGGGGTGGTCCACTGCTGATGTCGCACCTGGGGGAATGATGCGCGCAAATCTTCCCGTCTGCGGGCAACCCCAACCAACTGGACTCACGCCACCTCGACGTGGACACCAGGTCTGTCACCACCATCCCACTCCGTTGTTGATCCTTTTTCTTTTCTGCCAGCTGGGACCTTGTTGCGGGCATTCCTCTGTGGCCTTCCCTCTGCCTCCACCGTTGCCGCGCCTTCCGGCCGCGCCAAACTTCTCGCGCGCCACAAAGAGGGGAAGCTTTACATGACCCAGCTGGGCCAAGTTCTCTTCCCTCCGCAACTGGTCGAACGGGCATTCATGGAGTTCGAGCAGGAGTTTCACAGCCCCGATCCGCCCGACTACAATTTGGCTTTGCACATGCAGTCGTTCTCGGTTGTGGCCACCGGGGCCGCACTGGACACGTGGGATGAGATGCAGTTTCAATCCGCGGCCCAGGAGCCTCTGTGTGAACTTCTAAATGTCAAACTCGCTCCCGGAGGTCAAGGCAAGTGGGGCCGGTGCGATTTGGCCTACATGGCGGACCCTCTCCTCCCTCGCCACCCCGCCATGATCATCGAGTTCAAACGCGAAGCCAACGGCGGTGCTGCTTATCAAACAGCTGTGTTGTACTCCAGCATGTGGCTCAATCATCCCCTGGGCGCCTGCCCCTGCTTCCTGCTGCAAATTGGGGGCGCCTCGGTCACAGTTGCTGCTGCCATCACCACGCCAAAGGTCTCCGCCGCATTTCTCACGAACGGTTCCATTTTCTGCGCCCTGGGCGCCTTCCGCAGGGTGTCCTGATTGAGGAATTGGCCTCTGCGAATGTTTACCCGTTTTGTTCGGGCAGGGATCTGCGCCCCGCCCTCAAGCTGTTCACTGCCCTCCGCCATGCGCTGGCAACGCTCACGCAATCGCTCCGCGCCTTGGCGTCCGAGACGTCCTGTGGGGGCACCGCTGAGGCATTCCCCTTCTTCTTTCTGGCGCAGCGGGGGCCCCACGACCAGCAGGCAGTCGCCTCCTCGGCCAGTCGTCGCACTGTCAGGGCCGACGAGGAACCGCCCTTGCGTGTGGGCCGCGCCGTCGAGCGGATTGGCGCCACGCTCTGCTTTCGGACGTGCCTCCTCGCCGTCTGCTGTGATCCCCGTCCTCTCTCCGTTTTGCGTCACCTCGATTTTCGCCGGCAGGATGATGGGCCCGCGTCGTCGCCGGTCATTGTCAAAGTGGTCCGCGGCCGCTACGGCCTCCGGGCCCATCTCGCCGCGATGCGCGCCGGGTTCGCCCCGCCCCTGATCGCCTGCTATGCGCTGCCTTCCATGAAAGCACTCTTCCGTGCCGGCGCCACCGCTGCTCCTGCTCCTGCTCCCGCGACCGATCCCACGGGTGACTATCTGCTGGTCGTCATGGCCGATGTGGCCTTCACCCCATGGTCCGACCTGTCACCGGCCCAGCGGGCGGTCCATCTGCCCCACCTCGAAGAGGCGGTCGGGCAGCTGCATGCATTGAGACTGGTCCACGGCGATCTGCGTAGCGGCAACGTGGGGCTCGCTCGCGCCTCCCCCGACGCCCCCCAGTCGCTCTGTCTGGTCGACTTTGACTGGGCCGGCCCGGTCAACACCGTCCGCTATCCGCCCTTCATCAACAGCGCGATTCATTGGCCAGAGGGGGCTGTGAGCGAAGGCCTCATCGAGGTGGCACATGACGCCCATTGGCTCACACTGTTTCGTCGATCGTGTGTGGAGGCTAACCTCCACGTCGGCTCGCCGGAAGTGCAAGTGCCCAAGAAGGTGCCAAAGGAGGTGCCCGAGGACGAGGAGGTGCCCAAGGACGAGGAGGGGTCCAAGGAGGGGTCCGAGGAGGTGTCCGAGGAGGGGTCCGAGGAGGGGTCCGGGGAGGGGTCCGAGTCCGAGGAGGTGATGCCGAAGAAGGAGGCGAAGGAGGCGAAGAAGGCGAAGAACTCGCCTGTTCAAACTAGGTCGATGGAAAAACGTCACAAGTAAGTGATTGCGCATGGCTTCTCCCCGCCCCTGTTTCCGTCCAGATTTTTCCAGACTTTCCCCCCCCCCCCCCCCCCCCCCCCCCCCGCGACGGCAACAGGGACTTGCGCTTCATGACCGGGGGATGTTGGTCTGGCAGTCGAGGGGTATTGGCCGCACTAACGCCCTCGCTCGTCATCGAATTTCGCGAGCATCCGTCGGAGGTGGCTCCCACTGTCCCCACCGTTCGGGCTGAGAGCGCCTGGCCGATCTGCGCGCCCCGTGCCCGACTGCCCAGCGTACGACACTCTCTATTGAAGTCGGTCGGGATTACGGCATGCAGACGGGATTCTGAAGGACAAACTTGCCGTTATCATCTGGGGGAGGCGGGCAGGAGGCGGGCAGGCGGGATTGCCCGCTGGCAGGCGGGCAGGGGGCGGGCATGCCCCCGGGAGGCGGGCAGGGGGCGGGCATGCCCCCGGGAGGGGAACGTGGCGGGTAGGCGGACATCCCGCGTCCCTGCCCGCGGGTTGCCCGCGGGCACCAACCGGGCAAGTCGACCACCCCCCCGAGGTGGTGACCCGCAGGTGGGGTGGGGAGGTGGCGCGGCACATGGTACCCTGTACCCAAGCGAATGGTGGGGAGATGGGAGGCCGCGCTCGGGGTCGGTTTTTGCCCGCGGGTCATCCGCCCGCACACTCAGTCCGGGCGGGCGTTCCTGATGAGGCTGGTGACCAGGTCAGCCTTGCGTTTGGGCACCTTGAGGCCCTTGGCAACCGCGAATGGGCGCAACTGTTCAACAGTGAATTTCTTCATAAGCTGCAGGGCGGGGGGGCGGGCGGGCGGGGGGGATGGTTGATGATGAGGGGAAGGCGGGCGATAAAAGATCGGGGCACAGACCACCTCATAAGCATCATTCTCGCGGAGTGCGGCCGCGATCTGCGCCAGGACGGTGTCGAGCTCCAGGCGGGGCTTTCCCCGCCTCCCGCGGTGCACGCCGGAGACCTCCCTCCTCTTCACACCCAAGCTGCGGGCCTCGCCGCGTTCCTCCCCCGCTGGTGCCGCTGGTGCCGCTGGTGCCGCAGGTGCCGCAGGTGCCGCAGGTGCCGCAGGTGCCGCGGCCTCGCCGGCGCCTTCCTCCAACGCTGCTTCAGCTGCCTCCGTCGCTGGTCCCTCGATGATCGTCTTGAGGTTGACGACGTCGGTGAACGTTGGGTGCCGCCACTCCTTGATGAGCTGGACCAGCTCAGGCTTGTTGCGCTTGCCCGGCTTGAGCCCCTTGGCAGCCGCGAATGTGCGCAACTGTTCCGGATCGATGTTCATCAGCTGCGGGGGCGGGAAATGGCCAATGGGGAAGGAAGACGCGCACAGACCTGGGTATCATTCGTGGCCTCGATCTCCGCCACGAAGCTGGGCGCCGCCAAGATTTTGATGGCGCATGAGGCACCACGCGAGGTCGGTGGTGTCGGTGAGATGAAGGGCTGCAATGAGGACCACCACACCTCCCAGCCCTTCGCACCGATGGCTTGCTGTAAAACCTCCGGAAGGAGCAGTTGCTGTGCCGCGGGCGGGTCCGGCGCGATGAAGACGAACACCTTGCGCAGGCGCCCCGGGTCGCAATGGTAGACCTTCGAGATGCCATCGATCACAGTGGCGCACTCTTGGGAGCAAATCCACTGTAATGAGTTCTGGTGGTCGGCGATGCGGGACACCGTGATCTGATCGACAAGGAGAATCACCTGGGGCTCCGGGGGTTCCGGGGGTCCGGTGGGCTGCCGGGTTGCTGTGGCCGTGCCAGAGACCGAGGCAGCAGGGGCACCAAGGGCGGCAGTGCCACCAGTGTATACCCGGATGAGGTCGATGAAGGGATGGCAGGGATTGATCGGCACCAGATGGAGGTACCGGGGCAAAGGATCGGGCAGCGGATGCGGGTGCGGTATTGTGCCGGAGAGCGCTCTCAGGAACGGCTCCAGGGAGATTTCGCAGGGTCGTGTGTGCAGCGGGTGATCCAGAGCAGGAACCCCGAGCAACCTATCCGATTGGGAGATGACGGCCCTCTTGCAAAGCCGCTCTTGCACGCCCGGGTATCCGAACCAGGTCTGCAGCGCCTCGTCGATTTCTGCGAGTTCCGAGGAAGCGACTGGCAGGTGGTCGAGGGCCTTCATGTAGAGCTGGGCAAAGAAGGGACACCCCAACCGGGCGGGCTGCCCACTTGCCGCCGGCACGATGAAGCGCGTGTCCACCGCTGCGCCCGTGGGCAGCGTCAGGCTGATGGTGCGCACTTGCACGAGCCATTCAATGTTGGCGCGCCGGCGGTGACGATTGTCACCTTGAAGGAATTCGAAATCACGAAGGGTTGGATCGCTTTGGGTCAGAAACCGTTTCATCTCGCGGTACATTGTGATGGTTGGTTCCTGACGGAAGAAATCGGGAAGACCGACAATCTGAAGACAGATAATGAAGGGGAAGGTGGTTGGGGAACGAGAGGCAGACCATTGCGACCCCGATGATGCCATTCGAGTAGAGAAACAGGTCGCCCAAGGAGGGGGGCGGCTTACCAACAAGAGGAGAGGTGGGGACGACGACCGGTGTGTCGCAGTTCCACTCCTCGCTGCTGAAGGGTGGATACCGGGTGCTGGTGGGGTCCGGGTCGACAACATCGGGCGCGAAAGCATCGGGTGCAGCGCCGGATGCGGCGGGTGCAGCGCCGGATGCGGCGGGTGTGGCGCCGGATGCGGCGGATGCAGCGCCGGATGCGGCGGGTGTGGCGCCGGATGCGGCGGGCGCTGCACCGTTGGTGCCTCCAGGCAGAGGGACGAACGAAAACCACTCCGACGGATCGAGTTTGGGCGGTTCCTTCGGCAGTTCGCCGTCTGGAGAGCGTGTCCACATCCGAACGAAACCCTCCCAGTCCAAGGAGGGATCGAACGGGGGGAGGTCAGCCACCGCGAAGCCAGCACCGACGCGCGCGCGCCAATGAAAATTGGACGAGGAACACAAGAGGAAGAAAAAACCGCACTTTCCGGCGAAACCACTCACGAGCGCGTGGAGGTCTGGCTGGTCTTCGTATTGGTCGAGGATGAAGAGACAGGGTGGTGTCCAGTATTGGGGTTGGAGCTTCTCAGATGCATTCTTGAACCCCAAAACTGGATCGACAGCATTTCGGAAGTAGTAAACCCTTCTCCAAGGGGTGGTGGCCAGTTCTGCAGAAGTCTTGTCTTGGAGCATCCGAGCAGCGATCTGCATCATCGCGTTTAAGTGGTGTGAACAAATCTACAACTGGCGCCGACCTTCAAAGTCGAGCTTTTCCCGGAGTTAGACATTCCGTTGAGGACCAGAATCTTGTTCTGAAGGCGGGGTGGTGGTCTTAAACAGAAAGCAGGGGTTTGGGCGGTAATTCGCATTGGAGCAGTTTGCATCGGAGCAGCCCGCTTGACTTCCTGGAAAAACGTGGCAGTATCGTTCGCGAGTTTGAAACAGCGCGCGTCGCAAAAAAGCTCCTTGTCAGCACCACCATCAGTATCACGAACCATCAAATGGCCCCTTTTCTGTTCACGATCATCAAACGCAACCCAAGAATTCAGGTTCAGAGGTCCGGTGAAAGTGGGTGGCTCAAAATTCTCTGGATCCAGCATGCAGCAGCTTCGTGTAAATGACGTGTGCGTGCGTTCCCCGAGGCGAGGCAGAATTCGAAGGCAGTCAGTCTGTTCCCCCTTTGCTTGTTCATCACTCCATTCTGATTTTGCGAGTAGAAGAAAATGGATCAGAGGTCTGATTCATTTCCCTCCCGTTCCACAGCCACAAAAAATGAGACAGACGGAGATCGAACAAGCATCTTAAATATCCTCCCACCTCCTCATCCCACCCCATCCTTCCCACCACCGCCACCAAACGTCCTCCTCTTCTCCACCCATCCCACGTTTCTCCGTTTCGTCTGGTCGAAGGACTCCCTTACGATCACCAACGCTGCCTTCGCTCATCCTTTTTGTTTCCGACCTCACAGCCAAGAACAAGACGCCGCATTGGCAGCCCCGGCCGCTCCCACCCCGGCCCTGTCTGCCCCCCCAGCCCCAGTCGCGCTTGACGCAGCCATCGGCTTCGAGCAGGACGAGGTCCCCACTCCCTCCCCCCCTCCCTCCCCTCCCCTCCCCCCACCACAGCTCACATTCTCCTTGCATGCGTTCACTGAGATCACATGATGGGGGAGACACGGAGGCTCAATTCTTAGGTGAGGGCCTTACCATGAATGTCATCTCTCCCTTGGATGGGGTTGGGTTGACATGCGGACCGGCACGTTGTGCCTGAACACGGGGGAACCGCCGCTGGATCGACCACCGGACCTGCCTTCGCGGCCCCTTGTCACGATTCTGATGCATGGACTGAAAAGGTCCGTTTGAAGCTCTGCCTCCACAACCTCTGGCATAATCTGCAGTTACCGTGCCGCGCTCTCCCTCCGACCCCTCCGACGACCCTGATCCCGGATGCGAACGCCTCGTCTCACTCGCATGCCTCCCCGTGTCTGTGTTTGATTTTTGATTTTGATTTTTGTGCGAGTCATAATTTTGTGATTCTTGTTCGCCACCGGCCCCAAAGTTCGCTTGTGCGAGATCCTTCCTGTCTGTCCGATTGAAGTCCCTTTGCTCCACACTGACGCGCACGCGCACGCGCCACACCGCACATCCCGAACACGTGCGCGGACATGCATTCCTTGTAAGAATGAGTCAGCCATGTGTCTCTTGACTTCCCGATGCTTGCCCCCTGCGACCCAGGAGGAGACTGGCCAAACCACGACGGATGCCGAGCCGTCCATGCAAATCGTCCGTCGCTGAGCCACTCAATGCCCCCACCCGACACACACGACGACTCCTCCTTCCCTGTTTTGACATCGACATCGACGAAATGCCAATCCGCAGTCGCTGGCCGGCCAAGTCTGCAACATTGTTTTCAACCAGCTCCGCGTGAAGACCCCGGAGTTCAAGGTCCGGATCCGGGTGCGCCTGGGGCATGCAGTTCGGATGCATTCATGGGAGGGATGAGTGGAGGATCGAATGCTGATGGTGGTGGTGATGATGATTGATTGGGTGATGGTGATGGTGGGATGAGATGGTTGGATGATGGTGGGATGAGATGGTTGGATGATGGTGGGATGAGATGGTTGGATGATGGTTGGATGATGATGTCCGCACACCTTCCCCCTCGCGAATTCCCTTCGTGTCAGTTTACATCCCGCATGTCCTTCCTTGATCTGCTTCGCCTCCTTTCTGTTGTGCGCAGTTCTGCGATCTCGCCGCGGAGGCCCTGTCGGAGCTGTCCAATGTAGCCAAGCCGGTCGGTCTTCTCGCCCGCCCCCAGTAACTCAGCACTCATGCCTGTCCCATGTCTCTGTCCCGTCCCGCCCCTTTCCTCGGACCGTCCCGTGGTGGTGTGTGGCCTGGGGGGACCCCCCCGGAGGTGGTGGCACTGCCCCTAGCGATCCGATCAGTAGGCTCATTCCTGCACGATCTCCGAGATCTGGGATGCTGATGCAAATTGGTGTGTGGTGTTGCCAAATCTGTCTTCGACCCGCTCTCATTGGTGTCTTTTCCCCTGATCGGGATCGGTGGGTGTTCCCTGGATGCCGTAGCTCACCGTGACTCCATTTGAAGTTGACATCCAACGGGATGGCGAGTCTGTGCGCCTGCGCCCCCATCGCCTGGCCGACGCTGATGTTTTGATGTTGATGATGAGTGAATGAATGACTGGATGATGATGACTGGCTGGATGATGATGAGTGGATGATGATTGGCTGGATGATGATGACGGATGATGACGGCTGATGATGATGATGTTGTTGTTGTTGTTGTTGTTGTTGTTGATGCCTGCATGACTGGATGCTGATGATGATGATGAATGATGATGAATGATGATGATGATGATGATGATGATGATGATGATGATGATGATTGGATGATGATGATGATGATGATTGTGAAAATTCGAATGCATTCGCACTCTCCTCGCGCACTCGGCTCAGGTGGCCGCATGATGCTGTCCGCTGGACGTTGGGTGCCCAATCTGGCCGAGACGGCGCCTTTGCCGTGCTCTCGCGCACCGTGCTGGGACCTGCCCTCTTGCCCCCCGTCAGTCAGCATCCCCCTCCTCCTCCGCTCTCACTCCCACTCTCACTCTGACTCTCTCACTCCCACTCTCACTCTCACTCCCACTCCCACTCCCACTCTCACTCTCACTCTCACATATTCCGGAAACCGAGCCACCTCCCGCCCGTAAAAGGGAACACCAGAAGACTGAAATCACCCAAGACACAAAAAGAGGAAAAAGGGAAAAACAGGTCATAGGGCCTTCAGGCTTCTTTTTTTTTAAGCTCGTCAGATTTTTTAAGCTCGTCAGAAACGGGGATTGAACCCCCGACCATTCTGTCCTCCTAGTACCTGACATGCTTCCGCCTGCACTCGACACCACCCGACCTACTCTCACTCGGAGTTCCTTCTCCCCCTGCTGATGCGCTGCTGAAAAACACTGTTCACCACTTTTCACCCCTGACAGCACCCCGTCGGCGCTGCCTACCGGGCCCTCTGTCACGCCCAGGCTGCCCTGGCCGAGGAGATCCAATCCCGGCTGGATGGGGCCGAGCCACGCGACATTGACCAAGTGCTCTTCCAACAAAAGCTGGATGCACGCTTGGTCAGGGATCTCAGGGTCAGCTTCGGTTATTTGGTCTGTTCCCTCGCCTCGCCTTGGCTCCACCGACGGAAGGATCAACAGCTGTTGATTCAGAATTTGCCGGGCGGGCTGGTGATTGTGGTGGTTCACGGCCTCACCCCGCGCATCTTCCCTCCCATCAGGCGCCTGGAGGCCAGGCCATCCAGTGGGAGGAGGACGTGCGCAAGGATGAATGTGGTCCCTTGGTCATCCGCCTCAGGCTCGAGAAATTCGGGTCGGTTTCTGCCTGCTGTTTTCTGGGTGGCGGTCGTGCTGACTCGCTTTTTTGTTTGCGCCGTGGTCTCGGGGGGGGCTGCCAGGGGCAGGTACACCCTCCAAGTTGCAGACACGGTGAGCTTCACGGGCTCTCTGGTCACCAATCTGAGCGGCCTCCACGTCGAACTCGAGCCGGTCTGCCTTCCCTCACCTGCAAGTGTCCGCACACAGTCCCTTTGCTCTACACACCTGCGACCCCATCAGGCAACCCAGGTTCCATCCCCGATGCCCGATCGGACATCGCCCCCGTTGCAAGCAGCTGCCCCCGGGACTGGGACCACGACCGGCAATGAGTCCGTGGTGGTTGCTGAGCGCTTTGACGTGTTGGGTCGACTGAACGGATGATGACGAGGATCATTGGGTGATGATGATGATGGGATGATGTTCACACGGAGCGCACATGTGCCCCCTCGTCGTCACACCGCGCACAGTCGACGTCACACCAGATCGGCCTCAAAGAAGAACAGAAAGGCTGCGGCCGCAACTCAAGGCGGCGTGCCGATGACGGCTGAGCAGTCTGTGGCTCTTCCTCCTCGCCTGGCCTCCTCCCCTGGGTGGTACTCCGGGGATAACAGGCTGATCATTCCCAAGAGCTCATATCGACGGAATGGTTTGACACCTCGATGTCGGCTCGTCACATCCTGGGGGGATTACCGCCGCGCATTCACTTTCTGGTGGATGTACATTCGTCCGCTGCGGCCGATCTCCAGGCGCGCCCGAAAGGCAGCCAAGATCGCCAACATCCTCTCTGGACTCGATGGTCCGAGCCCGCCTGTTCACACCCGGTCCGCCATGTCATGCCCCTCTACCACCACCACCACCACCACCACCACCACCACCACCACCACCACCACCACCACCACCACCACCACCACCACCACCACCACCACCACCACCACCACCACCACCACCACCACCACCACCACCACCACCACCACCACCACCACCACCACCACCACCACCACCACCACCACCACCACCACCACCACCACCACCACCACCACCACCACCACCACCACCACCACCACCACCACCACCACCACCACCACCACCACCACCACCACCACCACCACCACCACCACCACCACCACCACCACCACCACCACCACCACCACCACCACCACCACCACCACCACCACCACCACCACCACCACCACCACCACCACCACCACCACCACCACCACCACCACCACCACCACCACCACCACCACCACCACCACCACCACCACCACCACCACCACCACCACCACCACCCACCAATCCAATCCAATCCGATTTCTGTCCATGTCAATCACTCGATCAGACAGTACGAGACGGGAGGGTGCGGCCGCCGGGGAGAGAGAGAGAGAGAGACCCAGGGCACGTCATTTGATTCCGTTTTCCCGTTCCTCCAGCCGCCCGGCCGCTTCCCCGCCCTCGGTCGCCCCACCTGCTGCGGCTCCTGAGCCGCCCCGCCTGCATCCGCTACCACCGGCGCGGCACCCGTCGGCTGCCCTCCGCCCGCGCACGGCGCTGCGTCCGTTCACGATGCCCTCTTAGGGGTTTCTTGCTGTGCACATCAGGCATCATCACAGTCGCATCATGTTCATCCTCATCATCCAATCATCATCATCCAATCATCATCATCCAATCATCATCATCATCATCATCATCATCGCCATCCATCCCCACAGGCATCATCATCCTCACCATTTCTCCTCCCATCCCCCCCCCCCCCCCCCCCCCCTGCCGCCCCATGTCTTATTTCGTTTTGCCTTTCTCGCAGCGAGGCAGTTTCGGAGCCAGCAATGTCCAGCCCTTCCACTCCTCCGGGTCCCTCGACGGGTCACCCGACGGCTACGCCCGTGTCAAACCCGACTGCGGCGGCGCCTGTTCCGATTCAGGCCCCCACTTTACCAGACCCGTTGTCCGGGCTGAAACTGCTGGAGTCTGGAGACCAGGACTTACTCGACCTCGGCACCGAGGAGACTGGCCCCCATCTCTACGAGGACGACTCTGATGAAGACGAGCCCTCAGCGCCTGCACCAAACGCCGGGGGTCTCCCATTTTCTCCACCGGCGGCACCACCGGCACCACCGGCGGCACCACCGGCACCACCGGCGGCACCACCGGCACCACCGGCACCACCGGCACCACCGGCACCACCGACACCACCGACACCACCGGCACCACCGGCGGCACCACCGGCACCACCGGCACCACCGACACCACCGACACCACCGGCACCACCGGCGGCACCACCGGCACCACCGGCACCACCGGCGGCACCACCGGCGGCAGCACCGGCGGCAGCACCGGCACTCTCAACTCAGACGATGGCTGCTGCCGCTCCGGGTGTCCCTCCCACCCTTGGCAGCGCCGATTCACAGATGCTTCTGTGCATCGAGGCAATCTTGAAGCAACAGATTCAAAGCGCCATCCAACAGATTCAAAGCTCCACCCAACAAATTCAACAACAAACTCAACAACAAATTCAACAACAAATTCAACAAACTCAACAACAAATTCAAATCCTGTCTCAAAAGCACCAGGCACTCGAGCAGCGACTGGCCATCTTCGAAAAGCGGATCAGCAGACAGATGGCGTTCTTCCTCGAGGTTGCATGCGTGCCACTGCTCCTCGGTCTGTGTGCCCGCAGAACCTGTTTTTTCCCAGAACAGATATCTGTTTTTTTTTTTTGCAGAACATCTGAAGGAAACCCTCGGTGGTACATGCTCTTGCCCTGTCCAAGGCCGCGTGTTCTGCCTCAGCGATGAACGAGCCGCACTCTTGGCTCGCGCGCAGGCACTTCGACAGACGGATCAATCGCCCGAGGCTGGTGGTGCAGCTGCACAAATGGAACTCCGCGCGAGGGCTCCTGTCCAACGCACGCCACAATTGGAGGCGTTGGTCCGCAAATTTGGGGGGGCGCGCTTCAATGCATGCGAGATCGACTTGGTCTCGTACTACCACTCGCAACCAGGTCATCATCCCACCCCGCCCACCGTCCCGGCCTCTGAAGGTCCCTCTGAGGGGTACTGTGTGGCCGAATGTACGCTGTTATCACTGAAGCGAAAGCTCCGCAGGTCAGTCTCAGTCTTCTGTGGCGGCATGCCAGAGCGGCCGAGAGTCTTCACATCTCATCCCTCATCCTCCCCATTCCTTTTCGCAGGCTCAGGGGCGAGTCGATCCTCACCTTTCAGATCACGCGACTGGAACGGGCGGCCTCAATCTTGAGACTGCGTTTCTACTTGAAGACCGGACACGAGCTGACCTGGCCCATCCGCTACGCAGCCCTGATTGTGAGAGCGCAGGAGTTGTCCTACGCCCGGGCACAACTTGATGATGTCTTTGCCACGCACCCCGGGGCCTTTCCCCATATGGAAGCACTCCTCCGGCACAAATGCCTTGTGTTCCTCCCCGTTCGTGTTTACGACTAGAGAACATGCTGTGGAGAAGAAAGTTTACTCGCGCCTTCGCGCCATGCGTTACACTCCGGGTGGAGCCGGGCCGAATGACCCGTGTGATGGCTCCTCCCGGCCGGGGGCCCGCCTGGTGGCGGGGCCGCCCAGTGGTGGGTGTGGGGAGGGTGGGGAGGTGCTATCGGAGGGAGAGCCCCCACACGGCCCAGCAGCCGATGGAGCCCCTCATGATCGTCCTCTTTCCCTTCCTTCCCTTCACTTCTTCGTTCTTCTCCGGCAATCGCCCCACTGTCTCCGGGCCAACAACGTTTTTCCCCCGACAAAAGCCGGAGAGAAAATTTGACGCAATAGAGTCGCACGAAAAAAGTTTGCTTTTTTCTTTCTTCTTTTTTCTCCGCCCAAGAAGGACCGCTCGGCTGAAGTTCCAGGCTGCTCTCGTGCACAAACGCAACGACAAAAAAAGGGACTTTTTTTTCTTTCTCACTTTCTTTTTTCTTTATTGCGTCACAACCTTCAAAGGGATCGACGTCCTCTCCACACAAAAACATTCCATGCGTCGCAGATTGAAAGCGCCTCCATCCCAGAGATAAGAACCGGAGAGCCCACCACGAAACGCCAAAGAACGGGAAACGGAGAACGGAGAAGGTGGACACGGCTGACTGACTGGAGAAGGTGGCCCCGCGGATCGAGGAGGAAGGCGGATCGGAAAAAGAGGGAAAGGATGCTCATCCTCTGAGGGGGAAAAAGTCAGAGAGAAATTCCGGGGACGGTGGCAGGTTCTCAAAGCCTCGCCATCGCAGGGACGCCCCGAATCTCAGCTGTGCCAAGGGAACAAGTCCAGGCCTTTCTTGACCCCATTGTAGTCGCCAGCACGTGCCGCCTTGG
Source organism: Paratrimastix pyriformis (assembly GCA_027972325.1). Taxonomy (NCBI): domain Eukaryota; phylum Preaxostyla; family Paratrimastigidae; genus Paratrimastix; species Paratrimastix pyriformis. Next base: position 35,850 of record JAPMOS010000138.1, read on the forward strand.
CCGCCTGCGAGAAGTAGAGCATGTTCGCCTCATGGCGCCGCCAATACGCCCTGATCTTGGGTAGATCATCGAGTCCTGCGTACCGGGGCGGGCAGGAGACGACCGTACAGAAGGCCGTGATCACCCGAACCAGGGCCACCAGGTCGTCCGCGGGCGTGAACTGGTGCCTTGAGTGAGGCGCCACGCTCCAGTCCTTGAGGGCCGCTTCGCTGGCGTAGCATGGATCGCCCATGAGTTCGACGGGGGGGTGACGACGACGGAGGGCAAGCCCAAAGTCGATGAGGAACAAGGTGGCTCCTTTGCACATGAAGTTGCTTGGGCGGACGTCAACGGCGAGGTACCCCAGCCGGTGCAGGGTCTCCAGCCGATCCACGGCCGCCTGGGCATTCGCTGGATGGGGTGGTGTGCGTGTGTGCGTGCACAGAAGCAGAAGAAAGAAGGACGATGTTGAAAGGGACAAGTCGATGGAACAGGTGTGAACAGGTATGTGCGCATGTGCAGAAGGAAACGCTGCTGCGAGGCGCGCGCTGGGACGGCGGCGGGAGGCCCAAGGTTGATGAATGGAGGGTTGCTGGATGTGCTGATCAAGTGGGGCTGGCGGCTGCGAACGGGATCAGAGGGGCCAACAACGGCGAACGCAAGGCATGGAGGCGGGAAAGACATCCACTGCAGGCCCCGCATCAGCAGAAGGCCAAGGTACTTGAATAGGCGTGAAGTGGACGCCACACAGTGGGAGGTGCATGATGCCGATATCACCACAGAACAAAACGCAGTGCATGAAGGGGAGCGGATTGGAAGCGAGATGGAGATGTGCAGTTGGGATGGGAATGTGAAGGAAGACGCACCTCGGGTCCACGTATGGATTCGGTCGAGTTTGGGGGTCAGGAAGAGCCGCTTGCAGGGGTAGGGCAGGGTGTCGGGGGCGTCCTGTACGACCCTGGCCAGCTTGAGGAACCCCTCCGGGTACGGGCGAACGGCCGCAAGAGCGGTATACACCTCGATCTCGGGTTGGATGCAGAGGGCAACGGGCCCCTCCGTGGGCACACTCTGCGGCGAATGTGTGAATGTGTGAATGTGTGAATGTGTGAATGTGTGAATGTGTGAATGTGTGAATGTGTGAATGTGTGAATGTGTGAATGTGTGAATGTGTGAATGTGTGAATGTGTGAATGTGTGAATGTGTGAATGTGTGAATGTGTGAATGTGTGAATGTGTGAATGTGTGAATGTGTGAATGTGTGAATGTGTGAATGTGTGAATGTGTGAATGTGTGAATGTGTGAATGTGAGTGAGTGAGTGAGTGAGTGAGTGAGTGAGTGAGTGAGTGAGTGAGTGAGTGAGTGAGTGAGTGAGTGAGTGAGTGAGTGAGTGAGTGAGTGAGTGGTGTGAGGAGCCTGTGAGGAGCCTGTGTGAGGAGCCTGTGTGCGTGCGTGTGCGTGCGTGTGAGTGTGTGTGGTGGTTGGTGGTGGTGGCTGGTGGTTGTGGTGGGCTGGAGACGACAAACCTTCAACACCACTTCGATCTCTCCAGGCCCTTTGAGGAGGTGGACCGCGGCGCGGGGGGTGGTCTAAAAGGGGGCAGGAAGGGAACTCAGTCAAGTGACGGAAGAGGGGAAACTGTCACAGACGTCCGAGCGAATGACCATGAGTGGCCGAACATATCTGTAGTCGCCCTCAGGAAGGCTTTCATCCCCACCGCCGGCAGCAGCAGCAGCAGCGGCAGCGGCAGCAGTGGCCGGGGCAGTGGCCGGGGCAGTGGCCGGGGCAGTGGCCGGGGCAGTGGCCGGGGCAGTGGCCGGGGCAGTGGCCGGGGCAGTGGCCGGGGCAGTGGCCGGGGCAGTGGCCGGGGCAGTGGCCGGGGCAGTGGCCGGGGCAGTGGCCGGGGCAGTGGCCGGGGGGCCCAGGCGGAAGGATTTCGGGATGCCGGCCTGCTCGGTGGTCATTCCCAGCAGACACCCGAGGAACCGCTGGGCCATCGGGTCGCGGTACTTCAAGCGGGCAGTCAGGTGGGTCAATCGGCCTGCGGGATCCATCTGCGCCGCTCGGAAGCAGGTGGGGGCCAACCCAAGGACAATGACGTGCTGGCGTGTTTCCTTGCGAATCAACCGGGCGGCATAACTGAGGGCCTCGCCCAAGGCAAAGTTGGTCTCGGTATCATGCACTTTGAGCTCCGCAAGGAGGAGCGCTTTGGCCGGATGGATGCGGATCCCCTCAACCTCCGGCCTCTTCGGCGGCCTCTTCTTCTCCTGGTCCTCCTCCTCCTGCTCCTCCTCCTGCTCCTCCTCCTGCTCCTCCTCCTGCTCATTCTCATTCTCATCTTGCTCCAGCTTCGGCCTCTTCAGCTCCTGCTTCAGCCTCTTCAGCACCTGCTTCACCTCCTCCGGCTTCAGCTCCTCCTGCTCCTCATCAGTCGCTCCCTCGGCCTCCTGGACATACTCGTCGTCATCATCGTCGTCATCGGTATCGACATCCCCCTCGTTCGCAGCGGCCACAACGACGAAATCAGGTTTGCAGTCGCCGACGATGGTGAGTGGAGTGTTCGATGTGTCCACGACACGGTTCAGCGGGTTGGGGTTCAGCTCACTGAGCAGCTTTTTGATGGGCAACATGAGAAGGGCCTCGAGGCGACAGCGGGTGCACATGGAAATCAGTCGTGAGAGTTCGGCCCGCTTCACCTTCGGGAGCACGTTCGGCACGGTGGCTCCGTACAGGGGGAATGTGCCGTCGAGAAGGTTCGCAGAGGAGACCAACACTGCCGAGGAGGGTGGCGCGTTAACCATCCCAACCAACTCCGAAGAGGTGGGCACGTAGAAACGTGAGGGCGTCCCGGCAATGGCATCCACGAGTTGTTTTGCTTCTTCTTGCAGCCGTTCCACCACGCGTTGGATTGCTTCTTCTTGCCGTTGCTTTGCTTCTTCTTGCTGTCGTTTTGCTTCTTCTTTTGCTTCTTCTTGCTGTCGTTTTGCTTCTTCTTTCAGCCGTTCCACCACGCGTTGCAATGCTTCTTCTTGCTGTCGTTTTGCTTCTTCTTGCTGTCGTTTTGATTGGGCTTCCAGGGCCTCGAATCGTTCTTGGATCTGTTGTAAAAAGCCTTGTTGTTGATCTATTGGGAGAAGGATATGGGAGGAGAAACAAAACGAGACCGGACCAGAGGACAAGTGGTGAGAAACCAGGCTGACATCTTGGCGGGTCCCGTCCTCGCCAGACTCGGTGCGGCGGCGGTGCATTTTTGGGGAGACTAATGGGGTTTGCCGGGGTGAAGCCTCCGGCGCCGGATACGGCTTGGCGCAACCCCAATAATCCGGGGGAGGAAGAAATGAACAGTAGAACAAATGACACGTACATGTCCGGACGGAATGGTCTGGTTCGGGGTGTTTTCATATGGTCTCTGCGACTTCCCAGGTTCCAAGGTTCACATCCCCGTCTGGACATTAGGGGATTCTCTTTTCTGTCCGAAAACTTCACATATAGAACCGTTTTGATATTTCCGATAATGATGTGCTGACCGAGCTGACATGCACATCCCAACTTGCTTTTTTGGGCAATATAGCAAGTTGCTCGATCAAAAGGCAGCCAGACGATATCACACACACCTCGTATTGTGGCTCGTGTGGGAGGCGAACTGATCTGAGAAAGTTCCCTGAACTCTCGAACGTGTTTTATCTCATTGCGCAATCTTTCACCGAGTCGTTTCACCGAGTCTACAGGGGCGGGCGGGCGGCTTTTTTTGATTGGCGGCCGGCGGGCGGGCCGAACTTTTGGGTTGGCGGCCGGCGGCCGGGCGGGCGGGCCGAACTTGAAGGGGGAGATCAGAAACAGGAGTGACACAGGGGGTGTTGCAATCATGGTTCGATATCCATTGACTGGACTGCGGACAAGGGTCCCCCTTTCGCGGTGATCCACCTGCCAATGGCACTTCGTTTTACACAAAACTTCACTCCCGGGTCCCTCGTTGTCGCGGTGAGGCACAAGAAGAAAGAAAATGAAAGGGGTGAGATCGGCCTGTTGCAATCGAAAATCCAACCACGAACTCTCTCACCGGTCCACCCGGGGTCGAAAAAGGAGGACGCCAGTTGGGAAAGTGGGTCAGGCACCTGAAATCCGTGCCCCTTCGTCACCTTTACTACGTTGAGGTCCCGGAGGGGAACCATTCCGGGGAACCATAACCCCATGACCCCTTCCGGGGGGGAATCATAACCACTTCCGGGGAATCATAACCACTTCCGGGGAACCATAACGGGAGCAGACAGACACAGCCATGCATCATCATCATCATCATCATCATCATCGATCATTCAATCATCATCATCATCATCATCATCATCATCATCATCATCATCATCATCATCATCATCATCATCATCATCATCATCATCATCATCATCATCATCATCATCATCATCATCATCATCATCATCATCATCATCATCATCATCATCATCATCATCATCATCATCATCATCATCATCATCATCATCATCATCATCATCATCATCATCATCATCATCATCATCATCATCATCATCATCATCATCATCATCATCATCATCATCATCATCATCATCATCATCATCATCATCATCCAATCATCATCATCATCCAATCATCATCATCATCCAATCATCATCATCATCCAATCATCATCATCATCCAATCATCATCATCATCCAATCATCATCATCATCCAATCATCATCATCATCCAATCATCATCATCATCCAATCATCCAATCATCTTCATCATCACCCAATCATCATCATCGTCATATCCATCATCATCATTGTCACCCAATCATCACCCAATCATCACCCAATCATCATCCAAGCATCATCATCATCATCATCACCATTATCATCACCAATCATCACCATCACCATCACCAATCATTCATCACCAATCATCACCAGGGGTGTGTGTGTGGGGGGTCGAGTTTGGCTCGCGGTCATCATCGCGTGCCAAACGACAGCTGGGTGTCTGCCGTCCCATTCCACAATTATGTTCCGGGAGGGCCACCAGAGCGCAACCCCTGGCCGGATCGGCCCGTCGACGTGGGCAATACACAACGTGGCGTGTTGGAGGCTTCGGGTCGGCCTCTGGGGAAGCGGCGGCTCGGAAGGCTGCCCGATCGACGTGCAGTTGGCGTCCTGGCGCAGATCGCCGCCGCACTCCGCGAGAATGATGCCTATGAGGTGGTCTGCGCCCCAATCTGGTATCGCCCGCCTTCCCCTCATCATCAACCATCCCCCCGCCCGCCCCCCGCCCTGCAGCTTATGAAGATATTCACTGTTGACCAGTTGAGCCCATTCGCGGTTGCCAAGGGCCTCAAGGTGCCCAAACGCAAGGCTGACCTGGTCACCAGCCTCATCAGGAACGCCCGCCCGGACTGAGTGTGCGGGCGGATAACCCGCGGGCAAAAACCGACCCCGAGCGCGGCCTCCCATCTCCCCACCATTCGCTTGGGTAGAGGGTACCATGTGCCGCGCCACCTCCCCACCCCACCTGCGGGTCACCACCTCGGGGGGGTGGTCGACTTGCCCGGTTGGTGCCCGCGGGCAACCCGCGGGCAAGGACGCGGGATGTCCGCCTACCCGCCACGTTCCCGCCTCCCGGGGGCATGCCCGCCTCCTGCCCGCCTCCTGCCCGTCTGCCAGTGGGCATGCCCGCCCCCTGCCCGCCTCCCGGGGGCATGCCCGCCTCCTGCCCGTCTGCCAGCGGGCAATCCCGCCTCCTGCCCGCCTCCCCCAGATGATAACGGCAAAATTGTCCTTCATAATCCCGTCTTGCATGCCAGAATCCCGACCGACCGACTTCAATAGAGAGTGTCGTACGCTGGGCAGTCGGGCACGGGGCCCTGGAACTCTTTCCTGAGGCGGCGCCTCTTTACACTTGCGCTGGAGACCCCAGGGGTGATGGTTCCGCGGAAGGGGTTATAAGGTCTTCGAGTCCCCCTCCAGAGCCTGCTGCTGCTCCTCCGCCGCCATGTCCAGACGTTCCCTCACTCGGGCATCGTCGGCCCGGTGCTGTTCAGCTGCAGCGGCTGCTCACGGTCGAGGTGGGGGACGCGGGGCGGCCATGACGACGGGGGCGGACCATCAACCCGACTCACCGCCCTCGATGGAATGCACCGATTTGGTTCGTCCGTTCTCTGTTCTTTCACAAAAAAACATGGGGGGGGGGGGGGGGAGGGGGGGGAGGGGAGGGGAGGAGGAGGAGGAGGAGGAGGAGGAGGTTGGGGGTGAGGGGATGGGGGATACACCGGGTGTGAGCAAGGAGAGCCGCATGGAACCGGAGAAACGAGGAGGCAGTGAATGAATGGCACGGCAATGCGCTGGCTGACGGGGGCGCTCAGCTGTGCCGAGGCGTCCAGTCCGCTTCCGACTCGGCCCGGACCTCGTCGCTTGGGCTTGCTTGGCCAAGGGAAGATCTCACGGACAGATCGAGCGTCTGCACCGCCGAACCGGCTGCTTGTGTTGCTGCTGGCTGCTGCTGCTGCTGCTGCTGCTGCTGCTGCTGCTGCTGCTGCTGCGGTTGCTGCTGCTGCTGCGGTTGCTGCTGCTGCTGCTGCTGCTGCTGCTGCTGCTGCTGCTGCTGCTGCTGCTGCTGCTGCTGCTGCTGCTGCTGCTGCTGCTGCTGCTGCTGCTGCTGCTGCTGCTGCTGCTGCTGCTGCTGCTGCTGCTGCTGCTGCTGCTGCTGCTGCTGCTGCTGCTGCTGCTGCTGCTGCTGCTGCTGCTGCTGCTGCGGTTGTTCGGTATCAGACTTGAGGCGAGCCGACGCACGCGTTCATGACGGCTATCTCAGCCTCGACCCGACTGGGCGCGGGCCCGCGCTCGTGTGCCGCCCAGTGGGCATCCCAGGTGGCGCCCTCGAAGAACCAGCGGGCGAGGTCGGCCGCCCGGTGAACATCGTCCGCGAACTTGGAGAGCACCAACCCGCTGGGCATTCAATTCAACCGAAGGACGAGAGCAGATGCAAGATGAGGAGAGAGAGCACCAACCCGCTGGGCATTCACCCGGAAGAGGAGCGGATGCGGATATGAGGAGAGCGAGCATCATATCACACCCGCTGGGCATTCCATTCAACCGAAGGACGAGCAGATGCAAGATGAGGAGAGCGAGCACCAGCCCGCTGGGCATTTCAACCGAAGGACGAGCGGATGCGATGTGGATATGAGGAGAGAGCGCATCACTCCCGCAAGGGACATTCAATTCAACCGAAGGACGAGCAGATGCAATATGAGGAGACGGCGAGCAGGATGCGATGTGGAGATGAGGAGAGAGCGCATCACCCCCGCAGGGGCATTCAGAATATTCATCCGAAGGACGAGCGGATGCGATGGGGAGGCGAGCGGGACATGGGGAGGGTGGGGGCTCAAGCGGGCGGCATGCTGCGGAGGGGGAGGGCGGACCAGAGGGGGGCCAGCGTGTCACGGGAGGCCGAGGCGAGGGGGCCCGTCAGGGTGCCCTGCAGGCGGGCCAAGCTGGCGGCGAGGGCCTCCTCGGCGGCCCTCTGATTGCCGTACACCCAGCCCAGCAGCTGCTCCGGGCTGCGGTCGGTGCTCTCGGGCTGCGAACGTTTGGAGCCGACATGGCCGCTATCGCGTCGAGGTAGTCGGGGGGGCGTGACGGACCCGGTGGGCGACCGGGTGGAGGGAGGGGAACGGGAGTAGGATGGCGACCGGAAGAGAGGCGACCGGGAAGGCGGTGTCTGTGCGTTGCTGCTCGGGTCGTCGGCCGGGTCGGGAGAGGCCGCAGGACACCACTGGTCGCAGGACAGGCTGGCGGGCACGGGCGGCACCTTGGCGGCGAGCAGGTACCAGTAGACGTGGAGCAAGTAGACCAGACCCAGCCGGCGGGAGATGTCGATGGTGGCGATGTGGCCCAGGTGGACGGTGCCGTCCGGCCGGCGCAGGGGCAGGACGAAGTAGGCCAAGGTCGTGTCCCCGCGCGCCTGGACGAGGATCCCGTAGGGCGCGAAGGCGGTCCGGAAGGAGTCGAGACGCCCCGACAGCGGGGGGGAGCAGGCGGCGACCGGGGCCGGGGTGGTGGTGGCGGTGCCGAGTGTGGCACCCGAATGGTCATCGGCGGTGATGCTGGGCGATGGTGGGGCGGGAGACCGTGCCCCCTTGCCGGCCGGCGGCGGCGGCGGGCCCCCGACGGCAGCGGCCCGAGGGGTGGCGGATGTTGTTGCGGGCCGCAAATCTGCCGGGGGCGGCGGTCGGGCGGCCAATGGGGGTGCGCCGTAGTCCTTCTTCAGGGGATTCGGGATAATGCCCAGCTTGGCCGCGGCCGCGCACGGAGCCGCCAGACCGTCGCCGCCGTGCTGCGGGACGGGCAACGAGGGCGGGGGAAGGACCAGCCACTCGGCCAGTTCGAGGCCAACCGCATCGGTCAGGATGTGGTGACCCTGCTGCGGATCCGGGCCGGCCCACTCGTCGCTGTCCGGGTCCTCGCCGGGCAGCCCGGGGGCGCGAAAATCGGGCCGGGCGAAGCTGACCATGCTGGTGGGATGGGTGCGCGCCCGGGCCGAGGGGAAGGTCGGTGGCGGCATCGGCTTGGGCGGGTCCGTGGGCAGGCGGGCCGCCGCGTCCTCGATCAGCAGACACAGGACCTCGATGTACAGCCAGGCCGCAGTGAAGAAGCGACTCAGCGGCGCGGCCAGCTCGTCTCGTTGGCAGCAGTCGTGGAAGCGGAGGGTGGGCTCGGCTGGTCGGGGGGAGTGGGGGTGGGGGTCTGTGATGCTCCCCAAGCCAACCACCTTCCTTTGGACAACCACAGCCACAGCCACAGCCACAGCAGCCAGAGCCACAGCCGCAGCCACAGCCACAGCCACAGCCACAGCAGCCAGAGCCAGAGCCAGAGCCAGAGCCAGAGCCAGAGCCAGAGCCAGAGCCAGAGCCAGAGCCAGAGCCACAGCCACAGTCACAGCCACAGCAGCCAGAGCCAGAGCCAGAGCCAGAGCCAGAGCCAGAGCCAGAGCCAGAGCCAGAGCCAGAGCCAGAGCCAGAGCCAGAGCCAGAGCCAGAGCCAGAGCCAGAGCCAGAGCCATAGCCACAGCCACAGCCACAGCCACAGCCACAGCAGCCAGAGGAGCCACAACCGCAGCCACAACCGCAGCCCCAGCCACCGCGGGCGAGCGCAGACCTTGACGCAGGGCGTTGGCGCACATCAGGCGCACCTCGGGCGGGGTGTCCAGGTCCTTGAGATGGCTGAAGCGCACCATCGGCGCCGGGAAGGTGCGCAGCTGACGAAGTTCGTGGGCCTTGGCTCGCAAGATCTCCGGGTCCGCGGGTGCTGGAGGGAGAGGGAGTGGAGCGGAGCCTTCCTGAGGGCACATTCCATCAGGGTTTTTCATTTCGTGGTCAGTCTCCGTCCGTATCCACAGAGATCACTTTGCGATGGATTGGACAAAGGGCGGGAGCGGGATATTCTCATCACATCCTGCTGTATGGCCATGCCAGTGCCGTGCGGGAGCCCCAAAGGGCAGGCAGGAGACCCTGTCCGCAGACCGGGCGGGGGGGGTGGAGCAGGCGGGGTGGTGGAGCAGTGCGGGAGCCCCAAAGGGCAGGCAGTAGACTCTGGCCGCAGACCGAGCAGGCGGGGGCAGGCGGGGTGTGGAGCCCCAAAGGGCGGGCAGGAGACCCTGGCCGCAGACCGAGCAGCAACAGCTGGGCGATCTCCCGAAAGGTCGTCGGACGCAGTGTCGGGAAGAAGGCCCAGGCGGCGTAACTGGCCAGGTGGAAGGCCACGCGCAGGGTGACCTCGGTCGGGAGGGCCCGTCGGATCAGCAGCCCGAGGAAGAAGGCGGGGCCATCCCGGCGGGCCTGCAGATAGTCGAGCACGTGCGGCGCGGGGGCGGTCGGGTCGGTCGGATCTGAGCAGCAAAACGGGGACAGCGGGAGCAGGCCGGGGGCTGTGAGCAGGCGGGGGGGGTGGAGCAGGCGGGGGTGGAACAGGCGGTGGGTGGAGGAGCAGGCGGGGGCTGTGAGCAGGCGGGGGCGTGGGGTGGAGCAGGCAGGGGTGGAGCAGGCGGGGCGAGAGGTGTGGTGCCCTCGGGGGTCGGGGTTGGTGAGACGGCGGGAGGAAGGGAGAGGGGCAATGACAACTGACCAGGCACAGGGAACGCTCGTGGCGAGGTGAGCGCATCTGCGGCGGCCGAGTCACAAATGGGGGGGGGGGGGGGGGGGGAGGGAGGATGAGAAGCGAAGCGGGATCACTATCACACATCGCCACACCACGGATTCGCTGGATGGGAACCATCAAGCGGGTGTCGGCCCCCGCCCGCCCCTCTGCCCTTCCCCGCCAGTCGCCTCATGCCGCCGCCCGATGCGCGATCGTCGGGCGGACCTGTGGATGGCCGAGTGCCGTCGCTGTCGCGGTCGGCCGCGGCTCTGGTGGTGCTTGTGCCGGGCGGGGCCGTGGTCGCTGCGGTATCAGGAGCCGGGGCCGTGATCGCGGGTTTGCCAGCCGGGGCCGCGGTGACGGTGGTGGTGGATAGACCGGGCGCTGACATGAGCACAGAGGACGCAGCCAGGCAGCCAGACCAAGGCTCCCAGGCCGGGGCACTGCAGTTTTCCTGTTCACTTCGGCAATGCGAATGAGCTCCAAGAGCAGGCCGCTGAATCGGTGGCCAAAGGCCGCGGATTCGAAGTCGATGGCAACCTTCCACCGCCCGCCAGCGCCTGCCAGCAGGGCGGGACGCAGTTCCGTTCCCCAGGAGATGTCGAGGCAAACACACTTTTCTCCTCTGGGGCTTTCCAGTGGAATGCTGTGATTTCTAGAGGTCGGGGTGAGACTGCGCGCGAGACCACCAGAATCCATCACAGACGGAATGATGGCGCATGCCCGGCTGGCCTTTTGTAAAATGGCAAGGGCCACTTGGACGCCAGTTTCACCCAGAGGTCTTCTCCGGTGTCGGGCCAGGAGCTTCAGATATTCTCTTGACTCTGCCCAAAGTGATGCAAGGACATCCCAACCACAGACTGGGTGCTCTGCCCCGATATACATCCTGGCAACCAGTGGATGCTTTAAAAGAAGGATGTTTCTAACGGTGTGAAATGCCAACAAACCGATCTGGCTGGCAGAAACTGGATTGGATGCTCGAATAATGCCTCAAAAAAAATGTTAGGCGTCCAGGCTTCCGTTGATATACTCCACGGATCAACACCATCCAGCAGAGCAAGCTCCCAGTCCGGGGTGGTTCTTGTAGGGGAAGTCGGAGAAGAAGACAGGATGATAGTGCCGGCCGGGGCCGAGGATCGAAAGCCGGAAAACTTCAACGAAAAACGGACGTCCGCCGCGTTGGGGTCTCGGGCCACCGCGTCCTCGTCCTCCATTGATGCAGGACAGTCTTCATGGGCACAAACCATCTCCATGGCGACTCCAGCAGGTCAACACAGTTGCGATGCGGGCGCCAGAACGAGCTTTCGGCTTTGTGGGTATGACGCCTCGATCATCTCCAGGGAAAAACGCTCCGTCTGGAGGCCCAGCTGCCACACAACGGTCAGGAGAAGAGGGATTCACTGTCGTCTGGCGGCTCTCCTCACAGGCAAAGGAAAATGCCTCAGCCGGGCCTTTGCTCGGGGTTGAGCGCTGGCAAGATCGAACCCGCGAGGTCGTGGATGGCCTCAGGGCAGTGTGGTCTCTGGCCTCCGAGCTGGGCGGCGGTCGGTCGATGCGAACCCGGGGTCTTGGGCTGCTTTCATGGTTGATGGGCGCCTCGCGCATGACGCCCGTCCAGGGGCCCTGGGCTGTCTTGGGGAGCGCGGGCTCGCGTCGGTGTTTCAGGCCAATCACATGGGCGAGAGGGTCGGACGGGACATGGACGGCGGGGGGATCGGGTGGGGCATGGGCGCCGGGGGGATCGTGAGGCCAGCCAGCATCTAGAGGCAGAGGGCGAGGGGCGGCGTGATGTCGAGGCTGCTCAGGGACAAAATGTGGGCTGGCTGACAGGGGCAAAGGGCGCCGGGCAGCTGCTCATGGGCATGATGTGGGCGGGCTGGCAGATGTCGGGACAGTGGCAGCGGCTGCTCATGGGCGGTGGGTCGGAAAGTGTGGCGGAGCGATCGGCCCGTTGCCAGAGGCGTATGTGGAGCAGGCCAGGTCGGCCGGAGCCCCCCGTTCTAGCCCTTCACCCGTCCCCCGGGCTACGCAGCAGTGCCAGTTGGGGAGCTATTTGGCAGGGACCACGAGCAGCCGGGCAATCGGGCCCTGGCAGCTTAGTCAGACAAAAGGAAGCTGTTGGTTCAGAAAGCCCGGACATGCGATGCCACCCGGAAAACGATGACATCGAGCCCCCAGAGTAGGGGCCCAAAGAGAAAGTCGATCTACATTTGCTGTCATTGACTCGCTGGAGGAACAGGAGAAAGACAGGTGGAGGAGTGGGATGGGGTGGGGGTTAACTCTCAAAGTGATCCGGAACGGAAATGGAAAAAAAAAATCCACACACATTCCGAACCAAAAACGCAGTTCGCCTGTCAAAGGTGACGGCGCGCCGAAAGAAAACCTCCCCCCATCGCGTTTGAATGGCTTCGCGCCGAAAAACCGCAGAAAAAAATAAGGGTAAGTGCGGAAGAAAATGGGAAGAGGAGTGAGATGAAATGGGAAAAAGTCTCCGGCAATTTCACTTGCCAAGACCATTGCCAAGGCCAGCCACCGGAACAGGAGCAGCAGGCGGGAGGTGGGCAGGAAGAACATTGGGAAGAGGAACCATCTCGTTGGAAACAATTGGAGGAGCGGGAGCGACGGCAGTAGAAATGGTCAGCATAAGATCGAGGTTGCCTAAGAGACAAGGTCAGGATTCGCCCAAATAAAAACGAGGAACAAACCATCGTGCTGGAGGATGAACTGAAAGTTGTTATAGATCATCTCCAGCTGTCTCCTCAGTTGCTCGATCGTGGGACGCTCAACAAACTTGATAGACTTGGTGCGGCTGGCGGTGCACAGCCGGCCGACGCCCAGAAGCGCATTTCGTTCGCACTCAGAGTCACCAAAAGAAATGACGTTCATCTCCGAGGTCTTAGGGAAGGTGCAGCAAATCTTTTCGGTAAAAGCGGTGGCCTGAAAATTTTTGCCAAGCTAGGAATGAACAAAACTGGAAACAAGACGTTCAGACCTTCCACTGGTTGGGATTGTTCAGGCACAGGTGCTGGTAAGTGGAACGAGCAGAAACAATCGTGGTGCGTTCGAGATAAGGAACCACTAAGAAAGCGGAATAGTAAAAACAAAATGCAAAGAGAGTCGTTTGCTAACCTCGAGGCATGAACTTCTGTGCACTGAGTTCGACCCACCCACTCTCGGCATTGGTGATCAAGAAAATGCGCGACTGGCTCTCAATGGCACGAGCGAGGACACGCATCACCTGCACTTCGAGCTGTTGAAACTGCAGCTTCAAATCCTTGAGCATTTCGGTGGACTGGAGGGTGATGCCCGCGGCGCAAAGAACAGTGGAGGCCAGCAGGGTATCATCCCTAAAAGAGATGTAAGATCGACAGAGACAAAGAATTGTCTCGGACCAGTCGAAAATAATGGCTGGATAAGATATTCAACGCATGCGAAGGAAGGCAAGGTGCCATAAGCATGCTTCGAATGACAACAGGCTTAGGGAAGACCTGTTTGCTTCTGGAAGGGCTTAATCTTGATTGCCTTCACAGGAGGACGGGTCATGGAAGCGGGGATCTGATGAGGGGCAACGGGAGAGTAATCCTGGGGAAGGAGATCGGTGCTCATAATTGCTCAAGGGGGGGTGGCACGAGCGAGATAACGGGGGGTGATTAACGACGAAGAGGAAAAGCTCCTTTGGCTTTTCCCTCTGTACGAGGCGGGGAGGCTAGCTTAGGTCAGGAGGGTTATCCTCGTTCAAAATTCGAGGTTCGTCGGTGCGGGCACGCGACAAACCCTTTTCATCACCAGCAACAACCGCAAAAAAAAGTGGGGTTGGCGTGAGCCAATTAATTCAAAAGATCAGCTCGGTGATCATCCGGGCATTGCGATGATATGAACCTCACACGCAGGCAGGCAACACCTTCCAAAGACTTCGCCTGCCCACTTGGAGAAACCCTGAAGGAGAATTTTCGGACCAACTTCGAGTTTGCCGACCAGCCAAGAGACCAAAAAGATGCAAATGTTCAAAAAAAAAAAAAAAAATCGCGCCGTCTATTATTCCTGCTTCTTCTTGGGAGTGCGTTTGGGTGTCTGTGTTTTGGCTGGCTTCTCCTTGGCTGGCGCTTCGTTGTCGCCCTCTTCCGTTGCTGTCGCCTCCTCGGTCTCCTTCTGCTTGCGCGCCTTCTTTTGGGGCTTCTGTGGTGCCTCCTCGGCAGCGGCCTCCTCGGGAACTGGCTCGCTGGTGGCGGCGTGCTTTTTGCCCTTTGCTGCCCGGGCAGGGGTCGCGACGGGTGTGGGCACTTCCTCAGCCTCGGCCTCCTCCCCGCCCGGGTGCTGCTTGGCAAAGAGCCGCTTGCCCTGCGCGGTCTTGGGCTTGCGCCCGGGGGTCGGCGGCTGGGTCGGGATGGGGAGGGGGATTGCTCCAGGGCGAGACGAGGTGGTGGCGGTCGCCGCAGGGGCGGAATGTGAGGGATGGGCATCCTTGTTGCCCTTCCGAGGTCCGCGCTTGGCGGGGGCGGTCGAATGCTGGGGAGAGAAGGCGTGAAAAAAATTGCCGCTTCCGGCAGTAGCGGAGGTCGAGCGAACCTTACCCGCGGGCAGAAGCAGGTCGTCCTGCATGTCAGCGGCGTCAACTTCCTCGCCCTGGGGGACCACCAGCGGCCGGAGGGGGGCTTCCTCGGCGGGGGGGGCCGCAGGGGCTGCAGCGGGGTTATCCAAGGATCCTGAAAGGGTCACCACAGGACCAACGGCAGATTGAACGCTGCACCACCGCATTCAGAAAAGAGGGGACACATATGAGAACACGACGGCCTCCCTCCGGTGCCCACACACGGACCCCGTGAAATAGAACGGAAGACGGGTTCCGGCCTTGATTGTCATCGGCATGTCTTCCTTATGTGTCGGGTTGACGGATTTTCGCTTCTTGCGGGCATCAGTCGCCTCCGAGGTCAACTTCCACGCTTTGGCCTGGTGGACATAATCGCTGGCCTGGAGAAGAGCGCGTTGAACAAAAGGGACGGGATGCGTGGAAACCCAGACCAATCTATGTGGGATACTGGCATTGAAAAACCCATAAATCAGAAGGCCGACGTGAAGTTGTGCCACCTTGTTGACCACGCCAACTGATCAAAAGGATGTCAATGAAGGAGTGCGCCCAGAAGGACTGCCTGCTCGGACCGATTCGTTCGCCCGGTTTGGGGGCAAAGAGAAGCATTTTGCAACCCACACGAAATGTGAACATGGGCGCGTCATCGGGGATGACAGCTGACTCGTCAAGGAACCGAACGTCGGAAAAAGTCAGCGGGAAGCCGCCCAATGCATCATCATACCTGCTCGCCATGGAAATGAGTCGTGGCGAAGCGGGGCGCAGACTTGAAAAGCATTTTGGTAAAATGTTCGTTGACACCCTCCAAGGGAGCACCCGAATATTTCGGAGGCAGTGAGAGAACAACATCAAATGAAACCTCCCGAAGCCCCGTTACTGGCGCGGCCATTGAATCAATGTTTTGCTTTTGCAGGACTGGGACAGCAGACCCCCGGAGGATGTCGCAAAAAACACCTTTCAAAGAGGTCGTGTTTCTCTCTCGAAATGGAACAACAAAACAGAAAGAGCAATCTCGCTGATCAATCAGCGTGGTGCTCGGCAATGGGCGATGTCTGGATCGGTGCAGGGCTGGGGCTCGGCGAGGGAGATGCAAGGCCATCAACCGTGGAGAAAGCCTGGGTCTGCTGCTTCAGGATCGCAGATTGGGCAGCGAGAGCATGTTTCCTGCCAAGCAGGAACCGTTGACCTAGAGGTGGATTCAGCACAACGAACATGAAACCGGAGCGTCGCAGACCCTCGCGGAGGGCAGTCCACCGCCGAAGCAGAATGGCCTTGTCGCGCACGCTGAAAGTGGACGGGATAAGCCCCAGATGTGCGGCCGTCATGGACTGAATCCGGTTGGCGAACTGCTCGGCGGTCTCGGTCGGTTCGCGCCGCTAGAAAGAGGGCGGGTGTTGGGGGCTGGCTGAGGGCCGCAGAGGGCAGACCTGCTCGGGAAGGACATTGACCGTCCAGACGTGGTACGGCATCAGCAGGAGCCAGAAAATGTTATGGCTGATCTTCGTGCACAGGTGCTGCCCGGAGACGAAGGAGGAGAGAAAAAATGTGGGGAATGAAGCGCTTCCTCGCTCTGGGGAAAGGAAGGAGGGAGGGGGGGGGGGGGGGGCCGGGGCGTGTGGAAAAAAAAAAACACAGACGTGGACATTGACGACGTTGTGGAAGGGGCCGCTGACGGAGTTTGCCAGAGGCTGAATGGGCCGTTCCAGCGAGAACAGGTGCTTATGGTACAGAAGGAGGGCTTGCTCGCCATTGGTCAGGGCACCCTCAGGGAAGCAGAGAATGGGAACCTTGGAGGCGGGGCCCGTGAGGTGCTCATCAATGTTCTTGTGGATCACCTCGCGATTGCTGTAGTCGATGAAAATGGGGTTGATCTCCTTCACCTAGAAGGAGATGAGTCGCATTCGGGTGCGCGCCGAATCATGGACCATCTTTCGGGTGAAAATGAATGTCTTGTAGAAAAGAGGAGACACGGCCGCCACGGGAAGGAGGGAACGGAGGGCGATGATATCGAATTCTGACAGAAACGGGTGAGCAACACGAGTCATCCGCCACAAACAACAGACCGGAGCGATGGTTGGAAACCAAAACCTGAAGGTTTTTCGACCAGTTCTCCTTACCCTTGACAACCACAAATACACCAAGCATACGTGCATAGATTTTGTAGAAAAAGGTGTTCATTCTCAACATCCGAAAGAGCGGGAACAGGAGCAGCTCCGCAAATACAAGGAAGAGAAGACGGATACCCAGGAGAACAACGCCGAATGGGAAGTACAAAAAGAAAACTATAGTCAATGTCAAACCTGGGGGCGAAACGATTAAAAAAACAGACAGAGGTGCTTAATCGTCAAGGGCCTCCGCAAGCGAGTATGCGAAAACAGGTCCTCAAGGATCACTAAACCAATGTTTAAGAAAAACCATGTGCCAATGATAATGGAACGAACGTTTGTCTTTCAGCGGATCCACGATGTCACCGCGAAGAGCCATTCGTCAAGGAGGGCGAGCCGATGGAGCTGCGACCAACTCCAAGGGTGGACTCGACTGTCTTCTTTTTGAAATGAGCGTCCCTCCTCCCTCACCGCCGTCGGGTGGCGAACCACCACAGCCCACATCATTTTCTGATGAGGAAAAAACTTTATTTAAACTGTCGTTTGACGTGTTCACAAAAAAAGCCGACCCAACCCACATCACCTTGCCAGGTCTCTCCTGGTTTGTGCGGAAATGCTGATCCTGATTATGTTTGCCGTACGCCCATTTTAGAAGCGTGTCAGGTAATGCGCTCGTTGGGACTTCTCTTCCAGGAATTCCACCTGGTGAGTGCCTTCGACGAATTGTACAAAGGCCAGACTTTGGTCGATTTCGAGATGTTCCTGACGTTGATGGAGAAAGTCAAGCCAAAATGCGCCACAGAAGACGAGATTCGTCAAGCATTCATGCTTGTCCATCAAAAACCCTCGAAGATCGTCTGGCCCACCCGCCACTGCCGCGTTCATTCTTGAATCGCCTCTAGGGTCCCGTGCTCGACCGCGAGCAATTTCGGAGGCTCATGATGTTGGAGGGCGAGCGGCTCACGGCTGCTGAATGCGACGAGCTGATGAAGGAGCTCGAGCCTCCACCCCCGGAGGAAGGCACCGAGGAGTATGATGCCGAGGGGAATGTCATCAACTACGGCCTGAAATGGGAGGATTTTCTGAAAATTATGCAGGCGAAGTCATGAAGGCGCCCGGCACGGGCTTCCGGTGCATCTCCTCGCTCTCCTCCTCCTCCCTCCGCCACCACCACCTCCCTCCACCACCACCACCTCCCCGAGTGCAAACACGGAGCGGCGTTTCGGTTTCGGCTCTATTTTGCTGGTGGTGCCCCCTCGGCCGATGCCTCCTGGAGGTCCTCCAGGCTGACCTCTCCCTCGGGCTGTTGTGGGGGCTGCGGGGCGGGCGGTGGTTGCTGGGGGGGCGGGCGTCGGGCCTCGAGCTGGGCCATCAGCTCGGCGATACCGCCCCGGCGCGACTGGGGCATCAGCGGGGGCGTGGCGGCCTTGTGCGAGAGGGGCGTGGTGGGGCTGGCCAGGAGGGGCGCCCGCGGGCCGCCCAGCAAATCGACCAGCCCGCTGAGCCCGCCGCCCACCCGGCGGGCCGGGGCCGGGGTCGGGGTCGGGGTGGCCGCGGCGGCTGGCGGGTGGTCGGCTCGGCTGGGGATGGACGGGCCGCCGGCAGTAGCGAGTCCCGAGGGCTGGGGTTGGGAGACTGCGGGCACTGGCCCCACAGAGGACAGCCCGCGGACGAGGGGCCCCGCAGGCGTGGCTTCACTCTCGCCAGGCTCTTGTGGCGCGGTGGCGGCGGGGGTGGCGGTGGCGGTGGCGCGGCGACCGGCAGACGCGCGTGCGAGGAGGGCCAGCAGGTTTGTGGCCGCGTCGGAGGGCCGGGGCAGGGGGGGCTGGTTGGCTGGTGGGGGGGTGGCGGCGGGGATGGACGAAGGTGGTTGGCTGTCGGCTGGGAGGAGGCCCGGCTGGGGGTGGGGCGGGGGTTCGGGGCGAACCAGGCGGGCGGGGGCGGTGGAGGTGAGGAAGGGGACGGGGCCGGGGCGGGCGGGGAAGCCGGGCGGGCGGGCGGAAGCGGGCGGAGGGACGAGAGGTGGGTGGATGGGGGGTGGGGGGGGGGGGTGGGGGGGGGGGGGGCACAGGGCGATGAGGTGGGTGCAGGGAGGGAAGAAGGAAGAACCGTGTGTGCGTGCGTGAAGAGGGGGGGGGAGGGAGGAGGAGGAGGGAAGGAATGGAAGAGAATGGGGAATGGAGCCAAATAAAAGTGTGTGGGGTGTGGTGGTGGTGGTGGTGTAATAGAGACAAGCAGGCACGAGAGGCGGACCTCTCCCAGGCGGTGCGGCCCCAGCATCCTCCTGCGGTGGGGAATTCGGCTGGCTGGCCGTCCCGGCGGCGGCGGCGCTGATGGGCTGGGCGGGGACCACGGCGGGTGTCCGGGGGATGGGCGAGCGTTCGCCCGTGGCGCCCAGGGGGGCTGCCGGCGGCTCGACCGGGGTCAGGGGCGGGGTAACGGTGCTCCCCCGGCGGGCAGAGGCGCGATGGCGGCGGACGGAGCGCGTGCTGCGGGCGCTGTTCAACCCGTCGAGGCCCCCGGGCGGCAGGGGCGAGAGGGGCGGCACGCCTGTGGAAAGAGGCAGCGGGAGGAGGTGTTGGACGGTGAGAAGGACGGTCGGGCACACGAAAGTGCTGGCGTGACGATTGGATGATGATGATGATTGGATGATGATGATTGGACGATGATGATTGGATGGTGATGGTGATGTGATGAATGAGGGCAAACGGCGAGGGTGTGTGGATGTGTGGATGATGATGAACGACACAACGAATTCTGCCAGTGGGCGTCCAGATGCCATGGAGGGGGTGCGGTGGTGGTGGGTGCTGCAGTGGACGAGGCGACATGGGTGCAGGTTGGCGATCATTCCAAACGGGCAAAATGGCGATGGCGGGGCTGCAGGAACGGATCCCCGGAGCCAGGCAGGGCCCACACCCTCATCCGTGCCGAGATGCCCCCGTGAGGGCGGGGCGGACGGACGGGACGGGGTGGCCGCCTGGAGGGCCATGACTGAGTTGACGAATCCCTGCATGGCGGGTGTCTGCAGCGACCCGGGCAGCACGGGTCCCCCGCTGCCCAGCTCAGGCCGGCCGGGGGTGGCCCCACCGGCGGCGCCCATCGGACGCTGCCGGAGCAGCATGACGGAGCGGGCCGTGTGGACAAGTTCCACAAACTGTCGGTGCAAGAAGTGGGAAAGTGAGGCCGGAGGGGGGGGGCTGTGATTGGAGTGTGTGGGATGGAAGGAGGGGATGGGCTGTGGGAAAAAAATGGGGGAGGGAGGCGCGGCGGCGGTGGAGGTGGGTTGTCATCGTCATCGTCATCGTCATCACCATCACCATCACCATCCTCATCCTCATCCAGTCATCATCATCATCCAATCATCATCACCAACCTCATCATCATCATCATCCAATCATCATCACCAACCTCATCATCATCATCATCATCGTGGGCTCGGAGGTGATGTGGGCGTGGGGGTGGTGAGTGGTGAGGGGGGGGTGTGGTTGGACGGGCGGACCTTCTCCCGCATGACGGCGGTCGAGAGGCTCGGATCGCGACCTGCGGCGCGAAGCCAAGGGGCGGATGGGGGGACCGGGAAGGGGTCGGGGATGGGTGGGTGGGTGGGTGGGAGGTTGACGTTGGACAATCGCGATCTTCTTCGCCGAGCTCCGGCTTCACCCCCCCCCCCACCCCCCCCACCCCTTCACCCGCATCACTTTCCGTCCTCCGACTGGGGGGGGGGGGGGGGGGATCGATGGGGAGCGCAGACCATCTGCTGACTTGGGCGCACTGTGGGTTGGTGGTGGCGGGGGGGGGGGGGGGGGGGGCAGAAACACGCGGGAAGGGAGAGGGACATCGTGAGGGCGGGCGCGGGGTCTCGGGGTTGGCTGGGGCACTCCCCCCCCCCCCACCCCAACCGAGGGCGGCGGCAGCGGCAGACCTCGCGGGCGCCTCCTCGACGTGGCACAGCAGGTGGATGGGCTGCAGGGGTGCAAAGCTGCACACGGCCAGGACATTCTCGAGGGGGTGCCAGGCCACGTCGCACAGGGGCTCCACGTAGCCCACGTCGATGGTCCCCTGCTGCCCACCGCCCGTCGCCGGGGCTGCCCCGCCGCCCGACTTTGGGAGGGCGTTGGCACCGACTGTGGGGAGGGATGTGTGTGTGTGTGTGTGAAACAGGAATGGGAGAGGGAACGTGAAAAAATATCCTGAACAAACTCAGAAGTCATGGCGGTCAGGGGGGAGGGGACGGGATCCTGATTGAGTCTGTGTCTCCCCTCGGGCGCATTAACCCCATCCGGTCCGGGGAGGGGATGACGCGCTCTGCTGCTTGGAGAGCGCTTTCCAAGGGGATGCGGCTGCGTGATGGCGCGGGGCAACGGCAACGGCAACACCAACCATCACTCACAACATCATCAACAACATCAACATCAACATCAACAACATCAGTATCAACACCAGCAGCATCAGCATCAACATCAGCACACCAATATCAGTATCAGTATCAACATCAATATCAATATCAACAACAACAACAACAACAACAACAACAACAACAACAACAACATCATCATCATCATCATCATACAACAACAACAACACGGCTGGCGGACCGGCGGAGGTGACGAAGCGCCTGGGGACGCCGGCTGCCTGGCTGGCCGCCTGGCCCGACCCGGGCGGGGCGGCAACCCGCGAGCCGCCAGGGATGGAGGCCGGCAGGCCCGAGGGGGCGTTCCAGAAGTAGCTGCCGGGGGAGGGGAGGGGCGGGGCGGGGCGGGGCGTGAGCCGTGCAGGCCAGAGGACGAGCAGACATACCATACCGAGCGGCGAGTGCACCCATCCCGGATCTCAGCAAAGTCGGAGAGGAAGGACAGTCATCCATACCCAGATACGACAATGCCATACATGCACAGGCAAAGACACATAGTAAGCACACACACACACACGGACAGAAGACATACGACACTGCTGCCATACATGCACAGGCAAAGACACATAGTAAGCACACACACACACGGACAGCAGACATACGACACTGCCATACATGCACAGGCAAAGACACATAGTAAGCACACACACACACGGACAGAAGACATACGACACTGCTGCCATACATGCACAGGCAAAGACACATAGTAAGCACACACACACACGGACAGCAGACATACGACACTGCCATACATGCACAGGCAAAGACACATAGTAAGCACACACACACACGGACAGAAGACATACGACACTGCTGCCATACATGCACAGGCAAAGACACATAGTAAGCACACACACACACGGACAGCAGACATACGACACTGCCATACATGCACAGGCAAAGACACATAGTAAGCACACACACACACGGACAGCAGACATACGACAATGCCATACATGCACAGGCAAAGACACATAAGAAGCACACACGGACAGAAGACATACGACACTGCCATACATGCACAGGCAAAGTAATAAGCGCAGACACACACAAACGATGACGGACAGCTTGCCGTCCTCGCCGCCCAAATATCTCCACACGCAGACACACACACACACAAATGTTGGCGGACAGCTTGCCGTCCTCACTGCCGGAGACCACGAAGCGCCCGTCGGGGGAGAGGCTGCTGCGCAGGGGGTACTCGTGCGAGATGTGCCCCGAGTACTGCTGACAGACGGCGTGTCCGCGGGCCACGTCGAGCATCCGAAGCTGATGGTGGTGTGTGGTGGTGGTGGGATGACGATGATGACGATGATGACGATGATGACGATGATGACGATGACGATGACGATGAGATGATGATGACGATGATGACGATGACGATTATGACGATGATGATTGGATGATGATGATGGTGGTGGTGGTGGTGGTGGTGGTGGTGTGTGTAAAGAAGGAACGAAGTAACGGGAAAATAAAACAAAAACCAGAGAGGTAGAAGTGTGTGTGTGTGGGGAACGGCAAGAACAGCAACCGGAAGGAGAGGCTGATGGCGTGGAACGATACTGGTGGCAAGGTGGGTGGGTGGCTGGTGGGACCAGCGACTTGGACGATACCATGGAAGAGGCGGGGTTGGGGGAGGAGGAGGAGGAGGAGGAGGAGGAGGGAGGGGGGGGGGGAGGGAGGATGAAAAGAAGCAGGGAGAGCGGCGGTGAGGACGGGAGATGGCGTGCAAGTGAGTGGAGTCCGTTGCTGCTGCTGCTGCTGCTGATGATGATGATGATGATGATGATGATGATGATGATGATGATGATGATGATGATGATGATGATGATGATGATGATGATGATGATGATGATGATGATGATGATGATGATGATGATGATGATGATCGGATGATGACGACGACAAGCTGATCGGATGACGCAGGCTCGGCATCCTCCGTGGCCAACCAGAGCGGACGAGGGCAGGGGGCGGGGCAGGGGTGTGCGGACCGCCATTGCGCTGTGCCGGACGCACTCGATGACGGTCCATTCCTGGGGCGGTCCCACGCAGCGCCAGCGGAGGATGACACCAGTCCCGTCGGCGCTCCACATTGAACGGGGAGGCTGCAGAGGAGGGGCAGCGGGGGGACCAAGCATGATGAGGGGAACACACCGGGGGGAGCGGGGGGAGCGTGGTGGCAAGGGGAGGCTGGGGGAGGAATGTATGATGCTAGTGGTGAGGATGATTATTGTGATGATTGGATGATGATGATGACTGGATGATGACTGGATGATGATGATGATGATGATGATGATGATGATGATGATGATGATGATGATGATGATGATGATGATGATGATGATGATGATGATGATGATGATGAT
The DNA here is from genome assembly GCA_027972325.1 of Paratrimastix pyriformis. Lineage (NCBI taxonomy): Eukaryota > Preaxostyla > Paratrimastigidae > Paratrimastix > Paratrimastix pyriformis. Next base: position 59,432 of record JAPMOS010000138.1, read on the forward strand.
GATGATGATGATGATGATGATGATGATGATGATGATGATTGGATGATGATGATGATTGGATGATGATGATGATGATGATGATGATGATGATTGGATGATGATGATGATTGGATGATGATGATGATTGGATGATGATGATGATGATGATGGCTGGATGATGATGATGATGATTATCTGTTGAGGCTGCGTCATGATCACCAGGTGAGGATGATGATGGCTGGATGATGATTGGATGCTGGATGATGATGGTGGTGGGAGTGGCTACGGAGGAGGCGTGGACTGCATATAGGTCTCACAAGACCCAGACGTGCGACGAGGCGTGAACTTTGCAGAAGGAGTGTGGCAGGGGATGGTGACGGTGCCGGGGACGGGCAGGCCGCAGGTGGCGAAACGGACCTCGTAATGCACGGCGGTGCTGCCTTGGGGCTCCTCGCGCCGTTTCTGGGGGGTGGCCGTGGGGTGGGAATGGATGAAGCTGCGCGTGAGGGCGAGTGTGTGGTGGAGGGGGTGGCGATGGTGGCGGGATGCGTGTGTGTGTGTGTCAGGGTGGATGGGCGGGTGAAGATCCTTTCGAAGGGGCATGTGACATGGTCACTGGTCACTGGTCACTGGTCACTGGTCAATGGTCATTGTCATCGTGGTCATGGTTATGTGGGCATGGTCATCGTGGTCATTGCCGGCATGGTCATGGTCATGTGGGCATGGTCATAGGGCCATATGGGGGCATGACCAGACACTGACCTGCTCCAGGGCGAGTGCGTTCACGTAGGAGGCGTGGCCCTCGGGCAGCAGTGGCGCGGCGCCGACTGGGGGGAACCGCGCCCACAGGAAACGGTGGTGAGAAAAGGCGGCGAGCGTGGGGTGTGACGGGTGGGCGGTGCGCCATGGGCGGTGTGGGAGACACGGAGGCGCGGGACGACACTGCGGAAGCAACATATGGGGGCTCCCTCGTGGACGGCATCGATACTTCTTGCGGTGTCCGTCCTCTCTTCAGGGATTCTATGCTGCTTCTTTTCAGGTTCTGTGGGGCGCAAGACGCGTGGCGCCAAAGGGGGAGCTGCAGGGGGGGCGGCGTGATGATGCATGAATCTTGCGGTTTCTGGTTGCGACTACTTTTGTTTTTTCAGGTGCGCCGATGTGTGGGGCAGTGGGCTGCCCTCGCGACGATTCTTGCGGTTTCTGGGTAAAACGACTGTTTTTTCAGGCTCTGGTTGCCAAAGTGGCAGCAGCAGCAGGGACAGCGGGGGCCGTGGGGGGCGGGATGGACGGACTGGGAGCGGCGTTGACCCCGGCCAGGACGCGCAGCAGCTGGCCCGTGGCTCGGCCCCAGACCCTGATGGCGCGGTCATAAGCCCCCGTGATGATCAGCCTGTGGGGGTGCCGTGCGGGGGGCGTGTTTTGAACAGAAGCAGACGGAAAACGGATGATGTCGAGAGGGTGAAATAAAGGGGGAGGGAGGGGTGCCGAACGACAGGAAGAAGTGGTTCCCCCCCCCACCCAGGCCTGCCTGGCGACGGAAGGCTTGTTGGAGGTGCCGTGTCGGGTGCTGTGCCGTGTGGGGCGCCGGGTGATGCGAGGATCGCGATGGGAGGAGGAGGCCCGCGAGGGCTGATTGGGAGCGGCCGGGTACGGGTGGCACGGACCCTGACGGGGCGCCCTGGGGAGCGTCCGGCTCGGCCGAGGCAAACGGATGGAAGCGAACGCTGCGCACCAAAACAGGGGAGGGAGAGGGTATGGGATGGGTCGCGGCGGGAAGGGCATGATGGGAGGGATGGGGGGGACTCCGACCCCGGAGGAAGAACACCAAGGGCGACACGCACTCCACCCCACTCACACACACACACACAGACACAGACACAGACCACAGACACAGACCACAGACACAGACCACAGACACAGACCACAGACACACACACAGACACAGACCACAGACACAGACCACAGACACAGACCACAGACACAGACCACAGACACACACACACACACACAGACACAGACACAGACCACAGACACAGACCACAGACACACACACAGACACAGACCACAGACACAGACCACAGACACAGACCACAGACACAGACCACAGACACAGACCACAGACACAGACCACAGACACAGACCACAGACACAGACCACAGACACAGACCACAGACACAGACCACAGACACAGACCACAGACACAGACCACAGACACAGACCACAGACACAGACCACAGACACAGACCACAGACACAGACCACAGACACAGACCACAGACACAGACCACAGACACAGACCACAGACACAGACCACAGACACAGACCACAGACACAGACCACAGACACAGACCACAGACACAGACCACAGACACAGACCACAGACAGACACAAAAGACACACAGACACAACAGACACACGCACACCCCACGGACCAGTAGACGAAGCAGGGGTGCGAGAGGACAAGGCGGGGCTGCAGCGGCGGTGCTGTGGCGGGGCGGGCCTCACACGAGCGAACCAGCTCGCCGACGGGCCAGATCTGCAGCCGCGCAGGCGAGCGGAAGGGAGGGTGTGGGATGGGGGGGGGGAGGGGGAGGGGGATGACAAAGATGGTCAGCGTCGCCTCAAAGCATTTTCTGATGCCGATTTCCAATATCGGATCCCACCGGCGTGTACCGTGACAGGCAAAGGAAAACAAAGGGTGAGTGTTGTGGCCCGAGATGCCCCTGACGGCCGGCGTGGCGGCCGAGGTGCACGCCATCGTGCGGGACCTCTACGACTCGGAGATTCCCTGCGCGGTGGCCGACGGGAGCCTGCTGAGTGGCGTGGTGCTGGTCGATGGGGCCGCCATCACCTGGACCTGTGCCACCGCCCAAAACTACATTGTTCCGCGCCCGTCCAAATCGTGCCGACTGGGGCGGAGGGCATTGCGACGGGCCTTGACGGTATGGTCGGCCGATGCGGAGGCGAGCTCCTCGTCATCAGGCGCCCAGGCCAGGTCGTAAACCAAGTTCAGGTGACCTGCAGGGTCGGTGGGAACCAATAGGGGAACGGGAGGGTCACGGTGCATGTCAGTTGTCATGCCGGTGTGTGTGATGGGAGAATGAGGTGCCCAAAACGCATGGGCATGATGGCTGATGATGATGATGATGATGATGATGATGATGATGATGATGATGATGATGATGATGATGATGATGATGATGATGATGATGATGATGATGATGATGATGATGATGATGATGATGATGATGATGATGATGATGATGATGACGACTGGATGATGATGACTGGATGATGATGATGATGATTGAATGATGATGATTGGATGATGATGATTGGATGATTGGATGATGATGATGATGATTGGATGGTGATGATGATTGGATGGTGATGAAGGGGCTGCCGACCTTCGCAGATGCACTGGAGGGCCACCGTGACCCCGGCGAGGCGGCCCCGGGCCTGGCGGAGGGCCACCCGGTAGAGGCGCAACGGGAAGCGAACCGCATCCGCGCAGGCGGCCGCCAGGCAGTCGCCCTGGCTCGAGAAGGCCAGCCGGAAGCAGCCCCTGGATTTAAATAAAAAAAATAAAAAAATAAAAAAAAGCCGATGTCGATGAGAATCGAACCCACAACCTTACGCGCTGTACAAATTTTCTTACCCGCCACGGACTGTGATTCGGCCACGGCCTCGCCCCCGTGTGCGTTGGGAAGCCGGCACCAGTGGGGATCCACCTGGCGGCGCAGCAGCAGTGCCTGCCTCCCCCCGAGGAGCATGAAGATGGACGAATGAGCATGTGTGTCGTGGGCCGTTTGGGCGGGCCGCTCCAAAGGGGCAGCTGCCAGAGGGGACAGGGAACCTCCACCTTTCACCCCAGAGAATATGATCACTTTTTGGGTCATCATAATTTTGTGATTCTTGTTCGCCACCGGCCAAGCTGTGCGTCCTTTGAGACCCTTCCTGTCCGATTGACCCTCTGCTCCACACACACAGCGTCATCATATGCCAGGCGGGTTTGGTGGTTGGTGGAAGGAGGGGGGAGAGCGAGGGACAGGGAACCTCCGCTTTCATGATTATCATCAACAACATGATCATCATCATCATCATCATCAACACCCAGTGAATACGGACGGCGTCATCATGCCGCGGGCGGGTTTGGTGGTGGGTAGTGGAAGGAGGGGGGGAGCGAGACAGACCGCGCGCGCCTCGGCCTGGGTGGAGCTCAGTGCCCGGGTGGGGTCCGCCATGGCCTCCTGGATATGACGCCGCTGGGTGTGCCGGGCAATCAGCTCCTCGCCCGTGTACTCGCCCTGTGCGCATGTGTGCGTGGGCAGAGGCAGGGAGGGGAGGCGGGTGAGTGGGGGGCGAGTCGATGGGCTCCGAACTCGGAGCTTCTGATTATCCGAATCCTGGTTGATGTGGGCAAGGAGCTGAGCCGCCGCCGCCGCCACCACCACCACCACCGACTTCTCAGCGAATCACAGGCGACACAAAGCGCAGCTGACAAGCCCAGACCACATGACGGCAGATCTTCTCACATCAAGACAGCCAAGGCAGAGACCCCCATATCGGCAGACCTTCTCACATCAAGACATTTCTCACATCAAGACAGCCAAGGCAGAGACAAGTCCAGATCCATGGCGGCAGACTTTTCAAGACAACCAAGACAGATAAGCCAAGACCCATGCATGGCTCTCACATCAAGACACCCAACGTAGGCGGGCCAGGACCCCAGGGCAGCAAGCCTTCTCACATCAAGACCACCACCAACACACAGACACAAGCCCAGACCCATGACAGCAAGCCTTCTCACATCAAGACCACCACCAACACACAGACACAAGCCAGGGACCCACGGCGGCAGACCTTCTCCTCAGACCACTGTGGGGGCGCTGTGCTCTCGAGGCGCACGTAGAGGGCGGCCCGATCGCAGACCCGAAAGACGGGCCGCAGCCGGGAGCTGGTGGTGTAGATGCGCGCCTGGAGGGACCCCGCTGCTGGTGGTGGCGATGCTGTGATGCCGTTGGCGGCCAGAGAGAAGAGGGGAAAACAGGGGAGCCAATGAGAGAGCGATGCGTTGGGGTGGTGGCGATGCTGTGATGCCGTTGGCGGCCAGAGAGAAGAGGGGAAAACAGGGGAGCCAATGAGCGAGCGATGCGTTGGGGTGGTGGCGATGCTGTGATGCCGTTGGCGGCCAGAGAGAAGAGGGGAAAACAGGGGAGCCAATGAGAGAGCGATGCGTTGGGGTGGTGGCGATGCTGTGATGCCGTTGGCGGCCAGAGAGAAGAGGGGAAAAACAGGGGGCAGTGCAGGTGAGCCAATGAATTGGTATCTCAAACTCTGAGGACAACCTTGTACGCATATGAGCACATTTCATGATGTTGACATGCTGTTTTTGAGCGGGCGATGATTCGCCGGGTGGTGATGCTGATGCCGCTGGCGGCCAGTGGGAGGAGGGAAAACAGAGGCGAGCCAATGGGCGGGCGATGCGCTGGCGTTGGTGCTGATGCCGCTGGCGGCCAGAGAGGTGAGCCAATGAGCGGGCATCCGAACGCGTCATTGTGCACTACTGGGAGGACCCCAGGCCCCGCCCAACACAGCGCCTCCACGAGACGAGAGCGCGCCTCCACGAGACAGGAACTCAAGCGCGCCTACACGAGACGAGAGCGCACCACACAGCGCGCACGAGCGCGCAGCCATTCCCCAGAGGCGGACCGGCGGCGGGGGCGGGGGCGGCAGGCGGGGCTGTGGGCTGCAGGGCGAGGCCCATCCGGTAGAAGTAGTATGAGAGGGGCGGGTCGAGGGGCACCCCCGAGCCTGCCTGGGTCAAGTGTCTCCCCGTGGGTGTTCTGTACAGCTGCAGCCGAACCTGTGTGGTGAGGACAAAAGGAGCGCGATTGGACAAACAGTATACAGGGGGGTGACAGCCACACGTCACATAGGGGGGTGACAGTCACACGTCACACAGGGGGGTGACAGCCACACGTCACCTCATATGTGTTGAGGAAAACCCCGCCCTCGGGGACAACCTCATCGGTGGGGGCGGCATAGGTTCTGCCGACCTCACGATCCACGTAATGGTCCCCCGTGGAACTGAACGGCTTCAAGAAGCCCCAGGCCAGGGGGATCCAACCCTGTGGCGCGTCTCTGTCCCCCGGGGTGTCAGTGGGAATGGCGACGGGGGGTGAGGCAGACAGACTTGACGCGCGCATCAAACTCAACCAGCTCAAAGAGAAAAAGGATATTCGGCTTCAGAAAGGTCTCAAATTCTTCGTTGATGACGAGGGTTTCGTTCCAGGAGGGGGCCGATGTTTCGTGCTCGCCCAAGTTGAACGGCTGTAGACGATGAGATCGATGAGATCGATGGGGACAAAGAAGTCCAGACCCGGGTCACAATGGGAAGAATGAATGAACACGGTTGCGATTCTCCTGTCGCTGTCGTGGTCCGCTCGATGGGCTTGAGTGCGCCCTGCGACTTGCGTGATTTCTGTACATAAGCTCCCGTAACTTCATCAACGCAATGCACCCGAAGACAAGGGTGAAAGAGTGGTCGCTCATAACGGAGTGGATCCGTGCGAAAAATGGAGAGAGAGAGGGCACTCTTCGGTGGATCCGCCAGGGCGGGATCATTGGGAGTTCCATCTTCTGCTGCGACCGGAACTTGCTCCTGCCGAGCTCCGCTCAATGTCTGCACAGGCTGCGGTTCTGCGAGCTCACCGGTCGTGAGGTCTTCAACTGCAGAAATTTTGCCGGTTTAAATACTGTGATAGCTTCAATCGTATCGGTTGAGTCAATCGCCGGCTCAGTCTTTTTTATTTGGATCGGTCATTCTGCCTGCCGTGAGGGTGTGGCTATGATCCCGAGAATCACACTGCGGCTTCCATTCACATTATTCTTGGCAACAATATGCTTGTTATTTCATGCCGCATGCGCTCTTTCGCCATCCGGGATCCTGGGCTCTCATTCTGGGACCAAACCCGGGTATTTCACAATCAACGCTTTCCAAAATTCTCTTTCTCTCTCAGTTGAGGGAAGATCTATTTTTTACGAGAGGGACCAACAAGGTCATTGCTTTCCTTCTCCTGTTTTTTTCCGACACCGGCCTCCACAGATTCGAGTTGGCATCCGGCCAATTTTTCATTCAGATACGCCGAAGTGAAAGATTTGGGGGAAGCATCATGCTTTTCCTCGAGGATGGCACTCCTTCTTTCGCCATCTACCGGAAGCGGATTTCTCTTTCGGCGTGAAACACCGACGACCACATGGAGTTTTTCTCAGGTGCTGAACAGCGGATATCCTTCTGTCGCTGCCTGCGCCATTTCACCGGACTCCATTGCGATTGGGTCTCCAGACGCAAACAAGGGACTCGGCGCTGTCACCGTGTATGCCCTTCTCCCCGATGGTCCTTTTGTTGGCCTCCCCACGCACTCGCCTCAACGCTTTGCTTCGCTAGGCCACTGGGAGAAGTCAGGGCTCCTCGAGCTACCTCCTCAAACCGCCAGTTTCGGGAGCGCGCTCGCCTTTCTGTCACCAACCCAGTCGAGGCGACCCGTCCTTCTCGTTTCTGCTCCAGACGAGATCCTCACACCACAGGTGCCCCAAGCTCCAGGCAGTGGGCGGCTTCACCTCTACCAACCACAAGATGGTGGTCTGGGGACACAAGTTCCACCATTCAACTCATCTTCGTTTTTCTTCTTCTTCCTGTAGGCGCCTACATCAGGGTCGCATCGATTAACCCACCAGAAAGACCTCAAAAAGTGGCCCCCACTCGCTTTGGTGTGCCATTGGCATGGGCCGGAGGGGATGGTCCTGAGCGCCTCTATGTCGGAGAGACCCCTCTTCTTGGCAACAAGACATCCAATCATGGAGAACTGCTCGTTCACATTCTGTATGTGCTCGACGGCGAGGCAGGTCTGCTTTCCGGAATGGGCTCGCCCTCACCCCCGCTTTGTTTGTAGGACGAACCCGCCTTCAGCAGACCTTATCGTTGCCCTCTTCCTTCTCCCCCGCTTTCCCATGGCTGCTCGCGGCACACGTCTGTCGTGGCCCCCTTGGGTTCGCTGGGATCTGAGCCCCCGCTTCGCTTTCTTCCGATAGGACCGTGTACTCTTTGTCGGGCAGCCAGCGGGCCGTCAGGCTGGCTTGCTCTTCTCCAGGCGGGGTCTGCTAGATTATCTCTGACCGCGCGTTTTCATTTCTTCGACGCGTACAGAAACCGGGCCGTACACCCTGCGAGATGTTGTCCTTTTCCCTGATGGTCAAGAGCATGCTCCCTCCGACCATTTCTCGGCGGCCCTTTCTGGGTCTTCGGCCTCCCCGGCCCCTGTACATACCCTTCTACTTGCGGCCGGCCAGTGCACTGGCGAGAACGCATGTTCCGCGCTCACTTACCAGGTTGTGGCCAATGACTCTGTTCTCTCCCGACCAAGCGCGGCAAATTGTCTGCCCTCTGTGTCTCCTTCACATCTCGTCACACCTCACTTTTCATGGTTTGCTCTTTCTCCCCAACCCTCGCAGCCTGGGTGGAAGGGGACTGCTCGGGCACCTTCTCCGCCCTCGGCACGCTGACAGTCGGCACTGCGAAGGTTGTCACGTTCGGCGGTGGGAATTGCTGGTGCTGGTCATACCCGCATCTTTCCGCCAACTGGTTCGTCACGCAAGACGGTGCCGTGCTCACAGAGCAGTACACCCGCTGCTCGTCCGGTGGCTCGTTTGCACTGACCTTCATCCCCCGCACTGTCTCTTCCGGGTCGACTTTCTACTTTTACTATGGAGGTTCCATCATTGGCGGCCAAGGGTCCATTCCTGTCCAAGGTGCGTCGTTGCTGGCTCGTTCTCCGCCATCTCACCATCCATCTTTAGCGGGTGCCCTTGATCCGTCCTCCTGCCGGTTCACCCTTTCCCCGTCAACGACCGTGTCCCAGGGCGGCACCATTACGGCCGACATCCAGATGTTCGACGCTTTCGGCAACCCACGTTATTGCACCGGCGCCGAAAGTTCATACCCGTTTACGGCAAACCTGGGTTCGGTCGCCTTCACAGCCGCTCCGACATGTGTCGGTGGGAATGTCCGGATTTCCACCGTCGCGTCGACCGCAGGGACTCAGGTTTTGTCCATTTACTACACGAGCGGGGGTTCATTGTTTTACTCTGTGGTCTGTGGCTCAGTTGTTTGCCTTTTGGCTTGCTGACCCGAGCGCCTCCCACAATAGGGCGCCTCCCCCATCGCATACGTTGTCGCACGTCTGTTGCCCCTCAAACCCACCTTCTCCATCCTGCTCCCACATCCTCTTCATTTCTCTCCCCCCCGGGATTGCCTCATCCTCTTTTCTCTCCCCCCCCCGTAGCCGTGTTGAATGTCGCCATGACGCTTCCCGTCGTGTGGCCCGGCACGCTCTCAAGCAACGTGAAGGCAGATATCACCGTCTCTCCCAAGGACGCCAGTGGGACGCCCCTGGACCCATGTCTCGCTTTGACGAAATCCAGCTGGCGAGTGCTCTATGGCGGTGTCGACATCACGTACGCCCGGGTGTGCACCCCGACATCGATCGTGCTCTCGCTGTACCAAGTGTGGGCGGGGTCCTCCGCAACACTGAGCGTCTATTATGGGAGCACATTTGTCGACACGAGGAACATCGCATTCTCAGCAGGTCTGCCCCCGATTGAACCCTTTTAAACGAGGGTGTGGGTGCATGTGTGTGTGTGTGTGGGGGGTGGGGGGGGTTCTGCCCAAGCACACTGACAATACATCTCCATCTCTTTCTCTTTCCAGGCGCTCTCTCGGCCTCCACAACGACAGTCACGTTCCCGACCTGGGGAGGCAGCCCCTTGCAGGCGGGCAAGATCCAGGAGATCTTGATCCAGGCCAAAGACGCCTCGAGCCTGGCCATCCTCTGCTCCACCCTGCCGGGAGAGGCCCTCAATTTTGTCGCCACTTTCACGCCCGATGTGGCGGCCATCCAGACGGCCCGGTGTCGCTCCGATGGCTTGTTTTCCATCAGCTTCACTCCCTACGTGGTTCCCGATCCCCTGGTGGTCTGTGGGGATGCCTTGCTGTTTGGTCATTCTCGTCTGTTTTTTTTTTTTTTTGGCCCAACAGGTTGAAGTCATCCGGGTGTACTACGGCACGACCCTGCTGCCCACTGGGACCTCGTCAACGCAGACCCTGCAGCCAGGCGTCATTGACCCGGCCTCGAGTTACGTCACTTGGAGCCCTCTTGAGCCGACCCTTGGCGCCTCGGTGACCCTCTCGGTGCAGGTTTGCCGCAACTCAACACCCTTTGGAGACCTTCACGGCTTCTCTCCCCTCAGGCTTACGATGACTTCGACAATGCCATCGACTGCGCGGGGCCGCTCCATTCGGCCATTCTGACCAGTTTCCACGTCTACGTCGATGGCAGTGAGATGAGCGCTGGCGGGTGGACATGCGCCAGCCCTCTCTATCAAGTGACCTTCAATGCCCCGTCCACAATTGGAACGTCACATCTCGAGGTGCGATTTTCCATTGGGGGTCGATCTCGTGATATCGTCACTGCCCCTCTCAGGGTGCTTGCCGGTCAGCATCCCCCCTCCCTCCTCCTCCCTCCTCCTCCTCCCTCCCTCCCTCCCTCCCCCCTCCCTCCCTCCCCCTCCCCTCCCTCCCTCCCTCCTCCCTCCCTCCCTCCTCCCTCCCTCCTCTCCTCCCTCCTCCCTCCCCCCCTCTCCCCCCTCTCTCCCCCCTCTCCCCCCCTCTCTCCCCCCCTCTCCCCTCTCTCCCCCCTCTCCCCTCTCTCCCCCCATCGTTTCATTTCTCATGCTTTTCGTGTCGTTTCCACAGTATCGGTCGCAACCGCCTCGAAAATGCTCGTCGACTGGCCCACAACTGCCACAAGTGGTGTGCAGACCACTTTTCGAGTCACACCCCGGGATGCTGTCTGCTGCGGCTCGTCCCTTTTCCCCCCTTATACCAACTTGCATCACCACCATAGAACGGGAACATCCTACAGTGCTCCTCGCTCGGCGCCGGATCGTTCATTGTCGTCTCCATGGCAGCCCCGACCACGTCGATTACCACCTCTGCCATCTGCCAAGACCCCGACGTGGTCCTGGGCTTCACCCCCTCGGCCTCGGGATCTCTGGTGATCAATGTCCGCTTCTCGGGCACTCTGGTGAGCGCCACCGGATCCGCCGTCACCGTCAGTCCCGGGCCCATCTGGCCCGCCACCACTGCGGCGTCCGGACCCAGTCCGACCAGCGTGCAACGAAATGATGCCATGACCATTACCATTGCCGCAACCGACCAGGCAGGCAACCAGGTCTGCGAGGCGGCGGGGGAGATGGGGGCGGGGTGGCCAGAATGACCTGGGGGGCAGACCATCTGATCAGATCCGACACCTGTTGTTTGTCGGTTGGTTCGCAGGTTGCCTGCCCCGCTTTTCCCGAGGAAACGAGCAATTTCCATCTGACGGGGTCGTTCCAATACGATGGATACACGGCGAGTTGCACCCCCGGGGCCAACACCTACCAACTCACGTTCCGTGCAAGGGTAAGCGGGAGCCTCCAGGTGCAGTACAAGAGCACTCTCCTCGGCAGCGCGACCACGATCACAGTTGCCCCCATGAGTGCGTCCAAGATTGTCACCCTTTGGCCCGCGCGTGGGACGACGGGGAATTCTCTCGAGTTTACGATCCTGGGGAAGGACGACCATGATGAAGATGTTCCATGCTCGGCCACTGAGGCCGGGAAATTCACCATTCAGCTCACGGGTGATGCAGGCATGACGTATACTGTCTGTCGACCCCCAATCCTTTTTCCACCGAGCCCTTCTGGGATAGGTTGCTTGCGAAGGAAGCCGGTTCAGGGCGCTCCTGACACCGACCGTGCCCCTCTCCGGGACGATTCTGCGGGTATTCTACTCCACAGTTGAGGTTCCCGGCTCCCCCCACACCCTGGATGTGCAAGTGGGGCCCATCACAACCTGCTCGTTCATCTTGTCTCAGGCGACCATCACACAAGGCGACAGTCTCACTGCCCTGTTCACTTGCCGTGACGCGAGTGGGAAACAGGTCTGACCTCTCAATGAAGAACCGTTCAAAAGCGCCGACACCATCTCCCTAATAGGTCATGTGCAACCAATATCCCGAGCACGCCAGCGGGTTCCGGGTGTTCTTCGGTACCACGAACCTCGGGGACACCATGGTGGGCTGTGGCACGGGCGCCGACCCGGACAAGTACGTCGTCGTCTTCACCCCGCTGGCTCCTGCGAGTGGGGCTGTGACGGCACTCTTTGGGTCGACCAGCGTGACCCCGGTGAGCGGGATCTCCCTCACTGTGAGCTCCAAGATGCAGCCTTCGGCACTCTTCGTGCCGCAGTGGCCGAGTCTGGCCCGGGTCGATGAGAGGATCCAGTTTACCATCGCAGCGCGTGACTCCTCAAATGCTGAGATCCCATGCCAAAGCACTGACACCGTACCCACCGTGTCCATCTCGCTCGACCCGGCCACAGCGACGGTGACCTGTCAGCACGGGCTCTTCGTGGCCCAGATTACCCCACAGAAGGCCCAGGCCGCCGCGGCTTTGCATGTGATGGTGAGTTCGAGTGACATTGCTGGGTCTCCGCAGACAGTCCTTGTGCGGCCCGGAGCCATCTCGGCGGCAACCAGCGAACTCGAGAGCGTCACCCCAAATCCCGGGAAACTTGGCCAGCCCGTCTCGGCGGTCCTCCTTGCTCGGGACGCCCGATCGAACACTGTGTCATGTGCAGGTCTTGTGATTCGCTTTGGTTGGGTGACTGATGGTTGGCTTTCTCGTTTCCAGACTGGCCGGAGCTGGGAGCTTCCTTTTCCCTCGTGCTGGGTGCCACGATCCTCTCGGATGTGGAGCGGACTTGCACAGCGACCACCAAGTACAAGGTGTCGTTTACTCCGCGGCAAGTATCCTCTGGCGGCTACCTGAAGGCGTACGTGGGTGGCACCGCAGTCGCAACTCCAGCAGCCGGGATTTCTTTTGCGGTCGATACGGCTGGGCTGGCCTCGGCCCCGCACAGCTCGGTGGTGTGGCCCGAGATGCCCCTGACGGCCGGCGTGGCGGCCGAGGTGCGTGTCATCGTGCGGGACCTCTACGACGCGGAGATCCCCTGCGCGGTGGCCGACGGGAGCCTGCTGAGTGGCGCGGTGCTGGTCGACGGGGCCGCCATCACGTGGACCTGCGCCACCGCCCAGAACTGGTTCGTGGGGACGGTCATGCCCACCAAGGCCCAGACGGGGCCCCAGCTGCAGGTGCAGTACAGCGGTGTCCACCTGCCCGGGTCGCCGCACCAGGTGGTGGTCGTCGAGGCCGCGCTGGACCACTGCTCATGGACACTGAGCCCGGCGGGTGGGGCCGTCCAGGTGGGGGACACTGTCACCCTGCGGGCGACCTGCGTTGATGCTTTCGCCAACGCCGTGACATGCAGCAAGTACCCGGCCTTCGCGGCGGGCCTGCAGGCCGACTTCGGCCCGTATGCCATCAGCGACGTGACGGTGGGGTGTTCCTCCGTGGCCGCGACCGACTACCAGGTGACCTTTGTGGCGCGCGAGGCCGTGTCAGGCGGGGCGGCCCTGCTGTTGCGGTACGGGGGCGTCCCCCAAACGGCCGCCAGCGGGTTGCCCGTGACGCTGACGGTGACCAAGACGGTGGCGGCCCTGCAGACGGGGGTGGTGCTGTGGCCCACGAGCGGTCGGGTTGACGCGCCGTTCAGCTTTGCGGTCGAGATGCGTGATGCGGCCGGGCGGCGGGTGCCCTGCACGACCGGCGATGCGGTACAGCCCACGGCGTCCCTGACCGGGGACGGGGCGGCCACGGTGACGGTCACCTGCCGGCTGGAGGTGTACGCGGTGGTGGTGGTGCCGACGGTGGCCAACGGGGCGGCCCCGCTGGTGGTGCAGTACGGCGGGTCGCCCATTGCCGGCTCGCCCGGGACGGTCAACATCCGGCCGGGCCCGATCGATGCGGGGATGAGCTCGATCATGGGGGCGGCGCCGACGCCGGGCAAGTTGGGCCAACCGGTGACGGTCCAGGTGGCTGCCCGGGACGCCCACTCGAATGTGGTCTCCTGCGCGGCCGACCCCGAGAATGCGGGCGCCTTTGCGGTCACCCTGGGCAGCGTCCTCCTCAGCGACATTTCCATGGCATGCAACCTTCTTGTCAGCAGCCAGTATGCCATCACTTTCACTCCTCGGGAGCTTGCTCTCGCGAGCCTGGACATCGAGGTTTTCCTCGGAGGCGCCAAGGTGGGCGGGTTCTCAGGCGGGTATTCCTTCTCCGTCGATTCCATGGGCCTCGTCTCCCCCGCCCACTGCTCGGTGGTGTGGCCCAAGATGCCCCTCACTGCCGGCACTGCCACGGAGCTTCAAGTTCTTCTGCGGGACGCCTACGACACGCCGATTCCCTGCTCCCTCGCGGACCTCACTCCGCTTGCGGGTTCTGTGCTCGGTGGCAGCGCCCCGGTCGCGTTTTCCTGTGCCGCGGCGGGTCAGAACTGGGTGACTGGCACCTTCACCCCGACGGTGGTCCTCAGCGGTGCCCTGCTTCAGCTGCTCTATAGCTCTGTCAGCCTGCCTGGATCCCCACACCAAATCAAGGTGGTCGAGGCGCCCCTGTCCGCATGCACCTGGCTCCTCTCCCCCGGCTCCGTCCAGGTGGGGGACACTGTGACAGTCCGGGCGACTTGCACCGATGCCTTCGCGAACGCCGTGACCTGCAGCAAGTACCCAGCCTATTCGTCGGGTTTCCAGGTTGTCTATGGCGCCTTTGCCATCAGCGACGTGACGGTGGGCTGTTCCTCTGTGGCCGCGACCGATTACCAGGTGACATTCATTCCACGTGAACCCGTCCCAGGTGGTTCGACGGTTGCGCTCTTCTACGCTGGTGTCGCACAGACTCCGGCCGGCGGGGCCCCACTCGCCCTGACCGTGACCAACACCGTTCTGCCGACCGGATCTGCGGTCGTTCTCTGGCCCAAGGCTGGCCGAGTGGACGAGGCCTTGTCCTTTGCCATCGAGATGAGGGATGCCTCCAGTCGGGTGGTGGAGTGCACTCCAACGGATGCCATCCAGCCCATTGTGCAGCTGCCCGGCGATCCCGGAGCCGTGATCACCGTCACCTGCGTTCTAGGCCAGTACGCGGTTGTCGTGATTCCGAGGGTGGCCAGCCCGACGGCGAGCATCACCGTGAAGTACGGGACCACTCCCATCGCCGGGTCGCCGGCCACGGTGAACATTCGTCCGGGTCCGATTAGTGCCGCCACGAGTCTCATTGTGGGCGCGAACCCGGCGCCGGGGAAGCTGAACCAGCTGGTCACAGTGGAGCTGGATGCTCGGGATGCGCGTTCCAACGTGGTCTCCTGCGCTGTCTACCCCGAGCAAGGAGCATTCACGGTTGGGCTGGGAGCCACCCCGGTGAAGGACGTGGCTCTCGGTTGCAGTGGCACGACCGCCGCGCACTATGTTCTGAGCTTTGTCCCTGGGACCATCGCCCCAGTCGGGTCGTCCTTGAAGGTGTATCAGGGCAGCATTCAAGTCGGAGGCTCTGGTGGCGGCCTGTCGTACAGCGTGGATACGGCTGGGCTGGTCTCGGCCCCACACAGCTCGGTGGTGTGGCCCGAGATGCCCCTGACGGCCGGTGTGGCGGCCGAGGTGCGTGTCATCGTGCGGGACCTCTACGACACGGAGATTCCCTGCGCGGTGGCCGACGGGAGCCTGCTGAGCGGCGTGGTGCTGGTCGACGGAGCCACCATCACCTGGACCTGTGCCACCGCCCAGAACTGGTTCGTGGGCACGGTCACGCCCACCAAGGCCCAGACGGGGCCCCAGCTGCAGGTGCAGTACAGCGGTGTCCACCTGCCCGGGTCACCGCACCAGGTGGTGGTCGTCGAGGCCGCGCTGGACCACTGCTCGTGGACGCTGAGCCCGGCGGGTGGGGTTGTTCAGGTGGGGGACACCGCGGCAGCCCGGGCCACCTGTGTTGATGCCTTCGCCAACGCCGTGACATGCAGCAAGTACCCGGCCTTTGCGGCAGGGATGCAGGCCGACTTCGGCCCGTATGCCATCAGCGATGTGACGGTGGGCTGTTCCTCCGTGGCCGCCACCGATTACCAGGTGACCTTTGTGGCGCGCGAGGCCGTGCCGGGTGGGGCGGCCCTGCTGCTGCGGTACGGGGGCGTCGCCCAAACGGCCGCCAGCGGGCTGCCCGTGACGCTGACGGTGACCAAGACCGTGGCGGCGCTGCAGACGGGGGTGGTGTTGTGGCCCACGAGTGGCCGGGTCGACGAGCCGTTCAGCTTTGCGGTCGAGATGCGCGATGCGGCCGGGCGGCGGGTGCCCTGCACTGCCGGCGATGCGGTGCAGCCCACGGCCTCCCTGACCGGGGACGGGGCGGCCACGGTGATGGTCACCTGCCGGCTGGAGGTGTACGCGGTGGTGGTGGTGCCGACGGTGGCCAACGGGGCAGCCCCGCTGGTGGTGCAGTATGGCGGGTCTCCCATTTCTGGGTCGCCCGGGACGGTCAACATCCGCCCTGGCCCGATCGATGCGGGGACGAGCTCGATCGTGGGGGCTGCGCCGACGCCGGGCAAGTTGGGCCAGCCGGTGACGGTCCAGGTGGCTGCCCGGGATGCCCACTCGAATGTGGTCTCCTGCGCGACCTACCCCGAGAATGCGGGCGCCTTTGCGGTCACCCTGGGCAGCGTCCTCCTCAGCGACATTTCCATGGCATGCAGTTCGACCACACCAGCAGATTACTTGATCCAGTTCACACCACGCGAGGTGACACCCGCCGGCACACAGCTCAAAGTATTCCTCGGCAGTGCGCAAGTCGGGTCGACCCTTTCGCTCGCGGTCGATACGGCTGGGCTGGTCTCGGCCCCGCACAGCTCGGTGGTGTGGCCCGAGATGCCCCTGACGGCCGGTGTGGCGGCCGAGGTGCGCGTCATCGTGCGGGACCTCTACGACTCGGAGATCCCCTGCGCGGTGGCCGACGGGAGCCTGCTGAGCGGCGTGGTGCTGGTTGACGGAGCCACCATCACCTGGACCTGTGCCACCGCCCAGAACTGGTTCGTGGGCACGGTCACGCCCACCAAGGCCCAGACGGGGCCCCAGCTGCAGGTGCAGTACAGCGGTGTCCACCTGCCCGGGTCGCCGCACCAGGTGGTGGTCGTCGAGGCCGCGCTGGACCACTGCTCGTGGACGCTGAGTCCGGCGGGCGGGGCCGTCCAAGTGGGGGACACGGTCACCCTGCGGGCGACCTGCGTTGATGCCTTCGCCAACGCCGTGGCCTGCAGCAAGTACCCGGCCTTCGCGGCGGGCCTGCAGGCCGACTTCGGCCCGTATGCCATCAGCGACGTGACGGTGGGGTGTTCCTCTGTGGCCGCGACCGACTACCAGGTGACCTTTGTGGCGCGCGAGGCCGTGTCAGGCGGGGCGGCCCTGCTGTTGCGGTACGGGGGCGTCCCCCAAACGGCCGCCAGCGGGTTGCCCGTGACGCTGACGGTGACCAAGACGGTGGCGGCCCTGCAGACGGGGGTGGTGCTGTGGCCCACGAGCGGTCGGGTTGACGAGCCGTTCAGCTTTGCGGTCGAGATGCGCGATGCGGCCGGGCGGCGGGTGCCCTGCACGACCGGCGATGCGGTACAGCCCACGGCCTCCCTGACCGGGGACTCGGGTGCCACGGTGACGGTCACCTGCCGGCTGGAGGTGTACGTGGTGGTGGTGGTGCCGACGGTGGCCAACGGGGCGGCCCCGCTGGTGGTGCAGTACGGCGGGTCGCCCATTGCCGGCTCGCCTGGGACGGTCAACATCCGGCCGGGCCCGATCGCCGCCTCTTCATCTGCGATCACCTCTGTTGGTCCCTCCCCTGCCATTCTGGCCCAGGTGGTCTCGGTGCGCATCTCCGCTTTCGATGGTCATGCCAATCGCGTCTCCTGCTCCTCTGACAGCGCATCGCTTGCCTCCGGGTTTTCCTTCTCCCTCACCGGAGGCGGTGTCAGCGAGCCTCCGTCCGATTTCTCCTTTGCCGGCTGCGCGGCTGCCGACTTTGTCTTCTCATTCATCCCGCGCTCCTTGGTTTCAACGGGCGGCCTGCTCACCTTCTACTCCGCCAATCTCCCCCTGCCCTCGGTCGCCCTCCTCGTTGTCCCACTGGTCGTCCCGTCGGGTTGTACTCTTGACCAATCATTCAACACTCCTCTGGTTGCCGGGCAGTCCTATACCTTCTCCCTGACCGCTCGCAATGCCTTTGGCACGGTTGTCCCCTGTACTTCTTCGATTGCCGCCTCGTTTGCGGTCTCCATTTCGGGTGACTCCACCGCCACGTTTGCCCTATCTTGCTCGGGATCCGCTGTTGTGGTCGCCATGACCCCGCACCACGCCCAATCCGGCAACCTTCTCACGGTGACGTACCCTCTTGCGGGCACGCCAACCCCCATCTCCGGGTCCCCCGCCATGCTCACTGTCACTCCTGGTTCGTCGGGTGCCCTCTTCCGTTTTCACTCCCATTTTTCCTCTTTCCAGGTCCCATCCATCGGCCCGCTTTGGTTCCCACTTGGCCCACCGGTCCCGCCAGCGCCTCCGCTGCCCAGTCGGTGGTAATTCAAGCCTTCGACCAGGATGGGAACTCGATCGCCTGTGCCTCCTACCCCGAGTACCTGTCCCGCTTCTCGCTCTCACTGACCTCGGTCGCCCTCCCCGCCACGGACGTTCGCTGGCAATGCGCAGCCGCTAGCACCGGTTATCAGGTCGGTCTCGTCTCAGTTCGCGGTCCATTCGCTTCATGACCGGCCTTCTCGCTCCCTTCTTCAGGCCACTTTCACGCCACATTCAGCCGCGACGACAGGGATCCGGATCACTTACGACGGGCTTGACATTCCTGGCTCAAGTGCTGTTCTGACCGTTGGCCCAGGGACACCTTCGCCGACCCACTCCACTGCGTCATTTCCCGCCCAGGTCACGGCACAGATCCCCCAAACTGTCCCTCTGGTCTGGTGCCTTCTCCTCTCCGTCCACCCCCCTTACTTTCCACCCATCAGACGGTCCGCGACGTCGATGAGAACTCGATCACCTGCGCCTCGGGACTGCTTCCTCTCTTTGGCGTCTTCCTTGATGGGACCTTGCTTTCGAGTGCAGTCACCTGTGACGCGAGCAACGGATTCCTTGTCAGCTACACGCCGACCAAGGTGGGAACGTCCCACGTCGATGTCCACCTCAACGGGGCCGATATCATCGCATCCCCATTCACATTCGCGGTCATTGTGGGGTCGACGCCCTCGGCCGTCGCTTCAACGGCGGACTGGCCCAAGAGCGTGGTCGCCGGTGTGACTGCCACGTTCACTGTTCACCCGCGGGATGCTGGTGGTCTGTCGCGTCTCGCTGTCTCCCTGACTCTCTTCCCGATCGGGCCTCCTCACAGGCAACGCCATCCCATGCGCGTCGTTGACGCTCACCGACTGGGCGCTCAGCTTCGATTCGGGCATGAGCGCGTCGGGGACTCTGAGTTGCGTCGGCACGGAACTGTTGGCCACGTTCACAGCCCACACGATCTCCACTTGGAATGTCTGGGTGAAGTACCTGGGCGTCTCGGTGACAGGCGCCCCTGCCCTGGTGACTGTCCTGCCAGGTTTGTCTGCCTTTCCTGTCTCCGGTGACAAACGCCTTCCTCTTGCCCAGGTGCCATCGCCGCTCTGCATACGACGGCCGCTTGGCCATCGGGACCCATGTACGCGGGTTCCTCATACACATTCGCCATCACGTCGCGCGACCTCGATGCCAATGTCGTCTCGTGCGGGAGCCTCCCCGGCCAGTCTTCGAGTTTCGCCCTCACCGTCGCCAAGGCAAGCGACATGCTCATCGAATGCGCTCCTGACGGGGTGGCCTTCCAGGCCACGTTTACCCCGCACCAGGCGGGGAACACCGTGCCCATCGTGGTCTCGTATCTCAACGCCCCGATTGTGGGTTCGGGGGCCACATACGTCGTGTTGCCGGGACCCGTCGACCCCTCCACCACCTCGGCCATCTGGCCGTCGCCCGCCACCCTGACGGTGGATGCCCTCTACGCGGTGGACATCACGGCCCGGGATTCGGACCAGAACCAGATCGAGTGCTCCGCCTCCACGTTCGCCTCCCTGGCCACGCGTTTCTCACTCTGGATTGGCGAGACCCAGTTCACCTCGGTGGCCTGCTTCGGGTCCTACTATCGCGTGACCTACACCCCCGTCACCGCAGGGGAGTTTGCCATGCACATCCACTACCAGGACCCGCTCACTCTCGCCCGGGTGGACCTCGCGGACTCGCCCATCACTGTCACGGTGCTTCCTGCTGCCATCTCGTGGGCCCACTCTGCGGCCGTCTGGCCCGACACGGCAACGGTTGGCGAGTCGCTCCTTGTTCACGTCATCGCCCGCGATGCCCACGCGAACGTGTACCCGTGCGATCCCGCGACCGTCGGGACGGTGAGCACGTTCGCCGCGCTCTTCGACGCACCTGCCTTGTTCGCCGCCAACACCTTCCCGCTCTGTTCCGGCACCGACTTCGTGGTGACAATCGTGCCTTGGACCTCAGGCACCCAGTGGCTCCGGGTGCGTTTCCAGGGCAACGCCGCCCAGGATCTGGGAGGCAGCCCCCACCAGCTCGCCATCGACCCTGGCGCAATCTCGGGCGCGCACAGTGTGGTCACCAACTGGCCGACCACCATGCGGGCGGGCACGCCGACGGTCTTGCTTGTCGAGGCCCACGACCTCCACGACAATGTCTGTGCTCGCGGCTGAGAGAGTTCATTGCCTTCACCTCCCGTTTGACGTTTCCTCCGCAGATCGTTCCGTGCACCTTCAATCCCGCCGAGAACGCCAACTGGTACATCGGCCTGACCAACGTCATCGCCACCAGCGTCGTGTGCCAAAGCAACTACTACCGGATCACATTCACGCCCACCCTCGCGGGTCTCGCGCAGCCCCTGGCGGTCCAATACGGGGCCGGCCTGGAACATGTGCAGTCTTCGCCCTACCCCGTCAATGTCGACCCCGGCGATGTGGATCCGCAGTCTTCGTCCGCCATCACCTGGCCCACTCTGGAAACGGCCGGCGTGAGCTTTTCCGTCGAAGTCGCGGCCCGGGACGCGTACAAAAAGTCTGTCGGAGGGAAAGAGGTGGTCCCCTCCTCATATTCTCCTTCTCTCTTGCCTGTCCGTTTCAAGTCTCGTTTGGTGCGAGTCCGGGACCACCCGAACCGACTTCGTCACGTTCCTCTACGGCCAAGTGACTGTCCCCAACACGTGCAACAACCACTACGTCGTGCTGACTGTCACCCCGACAATCGCTGGGCTTCCTTACGTCTCCATTCAGGTCCGTGTGTCTGTATTTATGTATGTATGTATGTGTGGGTGCCGTGCCGTGTGTGTGTGTGTGCGTGTGTGTGTGTGTGTGGGGGGTGACTCGTTGGCGTCGAGGAGCTGTCGCATGGGGACACACAGAACTCACCCTTTGTTCTCCTTTGCCTATCACAGTACACGCCGGTGGGATCCGACATCCTCGGCTCGCCTCACCAATTCACGGTGCAACCCGGCCCGATCACAGCGCTGACATCTGTCCCACATTGGCCTGAGCCTGGCGTGGCCGCAGTGGCGACCTCCATGACGGTCACGGTCTGTGGCTCAAGAGACGGTATGGTTGCTGTAGTTGGGTGGGGGAAGTGTTTGTGTTTGTGTTGTGTGTGTGTGTGTGGGGGGGCATGCCACTTGACGGCGGGGTTGTCCCGTTCTTTCGACTCTCCCTGATTCCTCCTGCCTTCCTCTTTGTGCAGGCTCGTGACGCCTGGAAAAACGTCGTCGACTGCAACACCAACCCGGGCGAGTTGGCCAACTGGGACCTTTCCCTGAGCGGGGTCGTCAAGGCGTTCCCCCTCGTCACCTGCCTGAGCGCCGATTCGCCCGACTTCAAGCTCTCCTTCACGCCGCACACGGCAGGGACGCTTCCTCTGAAGGCCACCTACAAGACGGTGGATTTGCCGGGCCCGTATCAGTACACCGTGATCCCGGGGCCCATCTCCCCACTCACCACGACGGCCGATTGGCTCTTCACACACTCGCCCCTGACCTGCGGTGTGGAGGTGACCTTTGCCCTGACGGCGCGCGATGCCGATTCAAACGTCATCGCCTGTTCGGTGCGCCCCGAAGAGATCTCCAACTTCGAGGTGGTCCTGGCCCAGGCCACCCACATTGCGCTGCTCTGTGACACGGCCACCCTGGGTCGGGACTACTTGATCCGCTTCACGCCGCACCAGCGCAGCATCCCCGCGCCCGCCACCCTTCGTTCCCTCTCGGTCAAGTACAGCGGCGCCGAGGTGAGCGGCTCCCCGGTGGGGCTCACGGTCGTCCCCGGGCCGGTAGATCCGAAGACCAGCTCGGCCGCGTGGCCCACACAGACCCTCATGGCCAACGTGGCAGTCTCCTTCCTGGTCACGCTTCGCGACGCCGATTGGTCTGCCGTGTGCCTCCTTCTGCTGGCGGCCTCATTCATTCAATCCTCTTCTTGTTCCCTCTCGCGGCAGGAACGTGTACCGGTGCCCGGACATCTCTCCGCTCCCGGATCTCACCGCAAATCTGGGCCTGACTCTCCCGGGTATGACCGGTATGGCCATCTCATGTGCCACCGATCCGGAACAGTTCAACGTCACATTCACGCCACATCTTGCGGGGCGCCATTTCATGGAGCTGCACCTGAACAATGCCCCCGTTGCCCAGCCGGAGGTGATCGGCCCCACGGATATTGCGGGCTCGCCCTTCGCCGTGGTGGTGGCTCCCAACGTCATCTCAGCGCCGCATTGCACGGCCGTCTGGCCGACCAACGTTGTGGCAGGGCGGCCGGTGTGGTTCTTGGTCACGGCTCGCGATGGGGACTGTCTGTCCTGGGTGGTGGCGTGTTCGTTCATTGAATGACAATCTGTCTCCTCTTGGTGTAGCCAACCTTGTCGGTTGCACGGATGTGTTGACGAGCTCGTTTACTCCAGTCCTCCAAGGATCCTCCGCCCACAATGTGACCTGCGCCTCGGGGCTCTTCAACGTGTCCTTCATCCCACACATCCGTGCCGCTGCGGGCGCGGCCACCCTTCAGGTCTGGTGGGTATCCGTCCCGGGGCATGGTTTCTCATCCTGAGTGCGTGTTGCTTCTTTGTTGGCCCACACACAGGTTCTCTACCAAGGTGCCAATATTTCTGATTCTGGGCACTGGCTGACCGTCCTGCCGGGAGCCTTTTTCTCCGCCACCACAACCGCCGCCTGGCCCGGCGTGGTCACGGCCGGCCAGACGGTGACCTTCCTCATGACGGCCCGCGACGCCGATTCGAATGTCATCCCGTGCGAGTGGCGCCCCGAGGAGATGGCCAAGTGGCACCTCAGCTTGCCGACTGCCGACGCGGTGGGCCTGACCTGCGACGGGAACGACTTCCGCTGGAGCTTTGTCCCCCATCTCAGCGGCATCGAAGTGAACGCCACCCACATGATGGCCATCCGGTATGCCCAAGCGGCCACGGACATCGCATCCTCGCCGCACCCGTTGACCGTCCTGCCCGGGCCTGTCGATCCGATTCGGTGCACCGCCCAGTGGCCCCAGCTGGACTACGAGGCAGGTCTCCCGGTGTCCTTCGATTTCACAGTGTGCGACACGGATGGGTCTGGATCCCGTTGATGTTTTTTTGGGTCGTGGACTCACCCCCCGCCTCCCGACAGGAACATCATCCCTTGCCAGTACCGGCCGGCCGAATGCGGACGATTCCATGTGCTGCTTCCGGGAATGGGCGATGCACAGATCGGCTGCGGCACGGGGTACTTCTTCACTGCGACTGTTCTCCCCCTCCAAGCGGGCGCCCTGTCCATGTCCCTCCTGTATGGCACGACCCCGGTCCCTCAGGCAAACATCTGGGACTCTCCGCACTCCCTGGCGGTCTTCCCTGGGTCCATCAACGCGAGCACATCCACCGCCGATTGGCCGCGCGATGTGCCCGTCAATCAGACCACCCGTGTTCGTGTCACGGCCCGCGATAGCTGGGGCAACCTGGTCCCGTGCGTTGAACGGCCCCTTGAGGTTTCTTCGTTTTCCGTCGGTCTTCTCCTGGCCGAGGACGAGGGGTGCGTCTGCGACGGACAGTATTTCGGTCTGTAATGTCCCGCTCTCACGATCGATCCGTTCAATCCGCGTTCGTTTCAGTCGTGTCATTGGTGGCGCATCGCCTCGCATCGGGCGTGTTTGATTCGGAAGAGCAGCTTCTCGACATCCGCCACTCGACCGTTTCCATCCAGCGCTCGCCTGCCACGGTCACCGTCCATGCAGGTCTGTCACCAGGTGGCTTTTCCCGTAGGGGAGTTCACTGCGTCCTGCCCAGGACCCGTCTCTGCCCTGACAACCACCGCCGCCTGGCCGGCGGGTGCCCTTCCATCTGGGAGTGCGGTCTCCTTCCTGCTCACCCTGCGCGATGTCGAGGGCAACCTCCTGTCGTGCGACCGCCACTCCGGCGAGCTCTTCACCTGGGCGCTGCAGCACGCCCAAGCCACCGAGATCGAGTGGGCCTGCTCGCTGCGCAGTGCCCACGTCCAGTTCACCCCCCATGTGGCCGGGCTGCTGCCCCTTGGGGTTCTGATTAACCAAGTGCCTATTGTGGGTTCCCCATTCACGCTGAACGTGGTTCCTGGTCTGTGGTTGGGGGCGTTTGGGCTGTCCACGGACTCACTCAACCATCTCTTCTCCTCCTCCTGCTCGCCGCCGGTTAGGCCCCATTCATTATCGGCTCACCACGGCCGCCTGGCCAGGAGTCGGGATGGCAGACGTGCCCCTCTCATTCCGCTTTACTGCCCGTGACTACGACGGCAACGTGGTTCCTTGTACAGCGGTCTGTCGCCCCCTCTTTATCAGGATCTGTTTCGAGCACTTGAAACCCCGCGCTCTATAGGCTGCCACCAGCGGCTTCGCGCTTGTGCTCGCCGGAGTCACGTCCCTGCAGATTACCTGCGCCCCGAGCCCTCCCGATTTCATGGTGACCCTGACGCCCACGATCGCGGGACCCAGCCAGGCGATCGCACTCCACTACGGGCTTGTCGTTCCGCAGACCCACATCTGGGGGTCGCCCACCACCATCAACGTGACCCATAACATCGTGAATAACATCGCGTCGACTGCCGTCGAGTGGCCCTGTCTGCTCTCATTTTTGGGCTTTGGCATCAGCTGACCTCTCTCGCTCTCTCCTAGCCACCATCGGCGCGGGTGCTGTCGCTCGGGTGCTGATTACCGCCCGCGATGTGGACGGAAATGTGGTCCCGTCTGTCTCGCTGTTTTTGTTTCGTGTCGGGAAAATGGCCTCACACCCTCGCGGCGACTGTACAGATGCAATGCCACGCTGGCACCGCTCTTCGGCCTCGCCTTCTTCGCATCCTCCGACGCCGCCTCGGCCTGCGAGGGGCCCCTCTTTGCGCTCTCGTTCATCCCCCACAAAGTGGGCCTCTTCCCGCTGCACCTGTCCTTCAACGGGGTCGAGATTGGCGGCTCACCCCAGGACGTGACTGTGGTGGTGGTGGGTCCCATCGACCCTCAGCACACTTATGCCACCTGGCCAGCCAGTGCAACGGCCGGAATCACGGTTCGCCCATTCTCTCTGCTTGTGCCTTGCGGAACACCCCGTCTCGGGTCGTCGCCGCCGCATGCTCACCTCTCATCTGCGTTTGTTCCGCCCACAGGTGGAGTTCCTCGTGACCGCTCACGATGCCGATGACAATCTGATTCGGTCTGATGGCCCCCCCTATGTTGCTCTGCTCACCAACGGTCGGCTGGTTCTAGATGCCCCGATCGACCCGGTGAGATCGCGAACTTCCTGGTGGACTTAGACGGGGCGACTGAGATTTCGATTGGCTGCCAAGGTCAGCCCGCGCCTCTTGCCACGCTGGGTGACTCACTGGACTTTTGCTGCAGGGGACGCCTTCCGGCTGCACTTCGTTCCCCCGTATGCCGGCCTACGTTCGCTCCATGCCACCTTCAACGGCACCGAGATCGACGCCTCGCCCGCCGCTCTGACGGTTCTTCATGGTGCCATCGATCGTGCCCACGTCACGGCCGATTGGCCCACCGGCCTTCACACGGCTGGCCTTGAGGTGATTTTCAATGTCACGGCTCGCGACCGCTACAACAACTTTGTGCCGTGCACCACCGCCGAACTGGGCAACTTTCAACTCGTCCTTGCGGCAATGCTCGACACCCAGACTGCCTGCACGGCGGACGGTCTTTTTCAGATTCGCTTCACGCCGACTCGCGAGGGGGTCGTCTCCCTCGAGTTGCGGTATGCTGTGACCCTCGGCGCACCCTTTGCCCAGTTCACCCCGGACGAGAACGTGTGGGACTCCCCCCACGAGCTTCACGTGAGCTCAGCGGCGATCAACCAGACCACCAGCACCGTCGAGCAGTGGCCCGGGTCTCCCGTTGCCGGGGTTCCAACGACAGCCATCATTCATGCCCGAGATACGGTCTGAATTTGCACATTGGGGAGGTGGTAACTGGGGTGAGTCCTCGGGCTGGCCCTCATGCAATCTTTCTGCTCCTCTTTTCGCCTAGTGGGGCAACACGGTCCTTTGCACATCGAGCGAGTTCGTGTGGTTCGGCGTCGCCATGGATGGTGCTGTCGCTCCTCAGCTGGGCTGCGACTCCGAGGGCCGATTTACGGCCACGGTGACCCCTCTGGTCGCAGGGGGCCTGCTGCCTGATCAGGGGATGCATCAATTCGACATCACGTATCGGACTGTCTCCTTATCGAACTCCCCCGTCACCCTGACGGTGCGGGCCGGCCCCATTGATGCCACCACCACATCTGCGGTTGCCTGGCCCATCGCTGCGGTTGCCAGCGTCCCAGTCCAGTTTGATGCGGTCGCCCGCGATTCCTGGAACAACACCATCAGCTGCGCCACCCGCCCTCAGGAGCTGCTGAACTTGCACCTGGTCTACCAGCACGCCACTGGCGTTGATGTGGCCTGCTCGGGGACCCTCTTCCGGTTCACCTTCACCCCACACCTGCTCACTGCCGACGCGCCGATCACCGTCTACTACAAGGACCCCACACAGCCCATTGCGGGGTCCGGATGGACGGGAATGCCCGTCGTGGCAGGGCCGCTGTCTCCTGTCCACAGCACCGCGGCCTGGTTTGGTGGGCCCCTGACGGCTGGCGTTGAGGCGACCCTCGTTATCACGGGTCGGGATGCCGACGACAACATCATCGACTGCTCGCTCTATCCCCACTACGGCACGTTGTTCGCACTGACACTACCAGGTGCTGCTTGCGAACCAGCCGCGTGCGATGGAACAAACACCACACTCTTTTCCGTGCCCTTCACACCCTACCAAGCGGGGAACCTCTCCGTCGCGGTTACGATCGTGAGCACAGCACCACAGCAGAACCTGTTCGATTCGCCCCACCGGGTGCAAGTCCTCCCCGCCGCAGTGGATCGGCTCCACACCACTTTCCTGTGTCCTTCGGAGCTCTTGGTCGCCGGTGCAACCAGTACCTTCCTTCTCACAGTCCGCGACACCTGGGACAATGTGATCCGGTGTGACGAACACCCCACCGAACGGGCCAACTTCCATCTTCTTCTGGACGGACTCGGCGCCGCGAGTGTCCAGTGCCTTGCCGAATCCTTCGTTGTCTCGTTCGTGCCCCACCTGGCTGGGGGCCTGGTCCCTGACCAAGGCATCCACTCGGTCCGCGTTCAGTACGTGGGCGCAGACATCGCCACATCGTGCACCCTGACGGTGGGGGCCGGCCCCATCGATGCCTCGACGACCTCTGCGGTTGCCTGGCCCATCGCTGCGGTTGCCAGCGTCCCAGTCCAGTTTGACGTGGTTGCCCGCGATTCCTGGAACAACACCATCAGCTGCGCCACCCGCCCTCAGGAGCTGCTGAACTTGCACCTGGTCTACCAGCACGCCACTGGCATTGATGTGGCCTGCTCGGGGACTGTCTTCCGGTTCACCTTCACCCCGCACCTGCTCACTGCCAACGCGCCGATCTCCGTCTTCTACAAGGATCCCACACGATCCATTGCGGGGTCCGGATGGACGGGAATGCCCGTCGTGGCAGGCCCGCTGTCTCCTGTCCACAGCACCGCAGCCTGGTTTGGGGAGCCCCTGACGGCTGGCGTTGAGGCGACCCTCCTTGTCACGGGTCGAGATGCAGACGACAATGTCATCGACTGCTCGCTCTATCCTGCGGTCCTTGGGAACCTTCACCTTGATCTGGCTGGCGCTCAGCTTGCCAGTCCTTCGTGCTCCAGCAGTGACCCTGCGCTCTTCGCTCTGCCCTTCACACCCTACCAAGCGGGGAGCCTCTCGCTCGTTGTGACTTCTCCCGGGTTGGCATCTCAGCAGAACCTGTTCGATTCGCCCCACCGCGTGCAGATCCTCCCCGCCGCAGTGGATCGGCTCCACACCACAGCGGTGTGCCCTGGCCTTCTGACCGCGGGTGGTCCCGCTTCGGTCCCCGTCACAGCCCGCGACGCCTGGGACAATATCATCCGGTGCGACGAGCGCCCAGACGAACTGGTCAACTTTCTGCTGCTCATGGACGGCCTGGTCTCACAGTCCGCCCAGTGTTCGGCCGAGGCCTTCGTTCTGTCGTTCGTACCTCGGCTGGCTGGAGGCGCTCTCCCCGACCAAGGCGTACACCTCGCCCGCATCCAGTACGCAGGTGCGGAGATTGCCACCCGGTGCAACGTGACGGTCCGTGCCGGATCCATCGAACCGGCTCTCACCATCTCCCTGGTCGAGCACCTGATGATCGCCCGACAACGGGTGACGGCCCTTGTGACAGCCCACGATCCCTTCAACAACACCATCTCCTGCCGAATGCGCCCCGAACAAGTGGGCAACTTCCGCTTCGTCATGGACGGGGCGGTGCTGCTCGACCAGCAGTGCGAGGACGTCGCCTTTCGGTTCACCTTCCTCGCTCCGTCCCTGGCCAATACCGTGACGCCGCTCGTCCTCACGTATGACGGGCTGCCCATCCTCGGCTCTCCCGAGCAAATCACGGTGATCCCCGCCTCGCTGGTCGCTCGCAAGACCCATGCCGTCTGGCCGGAGACCGTCACGGCCGGCACCCTGGTTCGATTCCCGGCCACCGCTCGCGATCAATACGAGAACCTGGTCTCGTGCACGGCGCGCCCGTTTGAGATTGGCCACTTCGCCCTGCTCCTCGACGAGTCCACGGATGTGCGTGTGGCCTGCCAAGGAGACCTCTTCGCGGTCGAGTTTGTGCCCCACCGTGCCGGTTGGGCAGATCTGCAGCTTCTCTTCAACCAGAGCCAGATCGCACTGTCGCCCCACCGACTCCACGTGCTACCAGGCCCGATTGATGCAACGAGCACCCACGTCCCCGAGTGGCCCTCGATCCCGCCCTACCGCGACATTGTCTCTTCAACCAACGTGTCCTTCTTGGTGGAAGCCCGCGATGCCGATCTGAACACGGTGCCCTGTGCGAATTACCCCGGCGAACTCGCCAATTTCACCGCGACGCTTCCGGGGCTGACCGATCTCAACATCTCTTGCGCGGGGGCTCTCTTCAACATCTCCCTGATCCCGCACGCCTCAGGCAACATCTCGCTGGAGGTGACGTACCGCGGTTCCCCAATTAGCGGCTCGCCGCACACGGTGCATTGCTGGAGCGACGGACTCTGTACCAACGACCAGGATTGCCGCCTGAGTGACGTCGGCGCCCGCTGTCTGGGCGTGTCACCCAATCGGTGGTGTAACTGCACCGCCGGCTACAGCGGTCCCCAGTGTGCCACCTACGAGGGGAATTGCACCACAGACCTGGACTGCCAGGTCGACGGGGACCCGGGCGCGGTGTGCTCGGGGGCAACTGGGAACCGGACCTGCGTTTGTGTGGTGGGCTGGGCCAACGGGACGCGGGGCTGCCTCTGCCCCGCTGAGGCGCCCTATCGCTGCCCCGTCTCGCATCGATGCACCCTCAACCGCGGCGACTGCAGCGATCGGTGTGGGATGCCCGGCCTGGAACCCAATGCACTGATGTGCTGGAATTCCCTGTGCAGCGACAGCTTTGCCGAGTGTGACTGCCCACCGCCCTTCCCGTATCGATGCCCCAATAGCCACAAGTGCTCGCGGCAGCCCCTGGTGGGATGTGACACCAGCTGCACCGCCCCTCAGGCATACTCTTGCTGGGACACCTCGTGCGCGGCCTCGCCCCTCTCGTGCCCCTGCCCCGCTCACGCGCCCATCCGTTGTGCGGGCGAGGCGGCCTACTGTGCCGAGAGCCCCGAGATGTGTTCCATTCAGTGCCCCGCCGAGATGCTGCAGTGCTGGGACAGCCAATGCCGACCCACCTTCGCCCAGTGCCGGTGCCCACCCGAGTCAAGCTTCCGGTGCCCCTCCGACTCGCGCTGCGTCAGTAACCCCTCCGACTGCGTCAAGCGCTGCCCCTCTTACGCTCCCATCAAGTGCTGGGACGGTGCGTGTGCCTTCGATGTCACGCGGTGCCCATGCCCCCCGCACCTCCCCGTGCGGTGTCCCTCGGGAACCTGCGCTCGTACGGCCTCTCGGTGTGGCACCGGTGCCGCCAGCAATGCCTTCTTGGCATTGGCTGACACTGGGAACGCCACCACCTGCACCGGTCCGACCCCGTATCGGTGCTGGAACACAGCCTGCGTCTCGGATCCGTTGCAGTGCCCCTGCCGGTCCGATGCGCCCTTCCGGTGCCCCCAGTCCGGGATGTGTGTCCGCAACACGGCCGACTGCCAGAGCAGCCTCGTCTGCCCCGCCCAGGAGACCCCCGCCTACGAGAACTTCCGGGACTTCTGGCAGCTCTGCTGGGATGGGAGCTGCGCCTCGGGCTTTTTCTCGTGCCCCTGCCCGCCCGATCTGCCGTGGCGCTGTGACGACCACGTCTGCGCGCGCGACATGAACTCGTGTGGGACTGCCCCTGGCGACCGGTGCACTCCATTGATTACCTGTGCCGATGGTTCCTGTCGGGCAACGGCCGACCAGTGCCCTTCTCCCGTTGTCTGCCCGATCGGGTATCGAATGTGCCCAGGCCGGATGCAGTGTGTCCTTTCGCTTGCCGAGTGCGGCAATGCAACCAGCGCGCGGACGTGTCCCGCCGGGCGTCCCGTCCTGTGCCCTGACCTCCAAACATGCGTCACCGCACTGGACTCCTGTCCCACCTTTGTCACGTGTCCCGAGGGCCAGTATTGGTGCGCCACGGACCAGGCCTGCCACACCGACCTCACCGCGTGCAGTCCTCCGCATGGCTGCCCGGTTGGCACCGTCTCCTGCAATGACCAAACCTGCCGCGCATCCCTGGACGATTGCCCCACATCGATCACCTGCCCCGGTCTCCGGGTCAAGTGTTGGGATGGCAACTGCGCCGTAGATCTGGTCCATTGCGCCACTCCGCCCCGTGAGTGCCCTCCGACCAGCGTTTCCTGCCCCCTTGGGGATTGCGCCGCCAGCTGGGATCGGTGCGCCACCCCGCCGAGCTGCCCGACCTCGCTCCCGGTCATGTGTCCCGATCTCTCCTGTGTCACCCGTGTGGACGACTGCCCGCTCTTGGAAACGGCCGGGGCGACCCGTTGCCCCGATGGCAGTTTCGTCGCCAATGTGTCGCTCTGCCCGACCGCCGTGTCCTGCCCCCCCGAGTACCCTGTCCGGTGTGCAGTTGGCGGGCAATGTGTGGCCCATATTGTCGACTGCCGCGCCATTACCTGCCCGGCGGCGACGCCCATCCTCTGTGCGGCCACGGCGAGTTGCGTGGCGGAAGCCAGCTCGTGTCCCACTCCAAGTGGGTGCCCCGCGGCGCATCCGATCAAGGTCTGGATCTTGTTGTCGTGTCTGCCATGGTGATGGCGTGCTTTGTGGGTTGCAATGGATGCGTGATGCCCCATTGCGCACTCTTCATACGGGGTAGTTCAGACCTAATGAACGCATATCTTTCCATTCCCATCTCCTTCGCCCTTCCTCGCAGTGTCCCGACGGCTCGTGTGAAGACAGCGCCTCCGCGTGCTCCGCCGCCGCCCCCTGTCCCGCCGAGAAGCCAGTCCTGTGTGGCTCGGGGAGCTGCGCCACCTCGCTCTCCCTGTGTCCGACCCTCCCGACCTGCCCTCCCGCCGCCGTGCTCTGCTGGGACGGCTCCTGCGCCAGCAGCGCCAGCCGCTGCCCAACCTTCCCGGCCGCAGCCGAGTGCCCCGTCGGGACGTTCCGTTGCCTGGGCGTCTGCGTCAGTTCGCGGGCCAACTGCCCCACGCTGCCGCTCCCCACCTGGAAGCTCCCGGTCCTCTGCGCAGACGGCAACGAGCGGGAGAGCGCCTCAGATTGCCTGCTCATGGAATCGTCCTGTGGCACGGACATGGTGATGTGCCCCGATCGGACATGTGCCTCCGATTACGCTCTCTGTGGGACCCCAGCGACCTGCCCCGATGCCTACCCGGTGGCTTGTCTGGATGGCACGTGTCGGGTGGCCCCGGATGATTGCCCCTCGGTCGATGACTGTCCCGCGGGTCTGCATCTCCTTCCCCCATCCGGCCAGCTCACCCGCCTCCTTCTTTCTGTTCTCTCGCTCGTCTTTGTCAAGGGCAATACCGGTGCTGGGACGGGGCCTGCGTCAGCTCCCTGCTTTCCTGTCCCACTCGCGACGCTTGCCCGACCGCCGCTCCCGTCCGGTGCGGCACCGACCACAGCTGCGTTGCCAACATGGCCCTCTGCACAGCAGCCACCCAATGCCCCGCGACGCACCCCCACCGCTGCCCTGGCGGCGTGTGTAGCCTCGACACGGCCCACTGCCCTGCTTTGGCCTGCCCGTCCGGCATGGTCGCCTGCAGTGATTCGCTCACCTGCGCGAGCTCGGCCATCGCCTGCCCCGGTCGCAACGGCTGCCCCATGAACACCCCGGTCCGTCCTGCCTTTGGGGATTCTGATGTGACGCATTTCTTCTTTCCAATCACCATCCGGTCTATCATCATCATCATCCAATCATCATCGACCAATCATCATCATCCAATCATCATCATCCAATCATCATCATCCAATCATCATCATCCAATCATCATCATCATCATCATCATCATCATCATCATCATCATCATCATCATCATCATCATCATCATCATCATCATCATCATCATCATCATCATCATCATCATCATCATCATCATCATCCTGATCATCATCATCATCATCATCCTGATCATCATCATCATCCTGATCATCATCATCATCATCATCATCATCATCATCATCATCATCATCATCATCATCATCATCATCATCATCATCATCATCATCATCATCATCATCATCATCATCATCATCATCATCATCATCATCATCATCATCCTGATCATCATCATCATCCTGATCATCATCATCATCCTGATCATCATCATCATCATCATCATCATCATCATCATCATCATCATCATCATCATCATCATCATCATCATCATCATCATCATCATCCATCATCATCATCATCATCATCATCATCATCATCATCATCATCATCATCATCATCATCATCATCATCATCATCATCATCATCATCATCATCATCATCATCATCATCATCATCATCATCATCATCATCATCATCATCATCATCATCATCATCATCCAATCATCATCATCCAATCATCATCCAATCATCATCATCAATCATCATCCAATCATCATCATCCAATCATCATCATCCAATCATCATCATCCAATCATCATCATCCAATCATCATCATCCAATCATCATCATCCAATCATCATCATCCAATCATCATCATCATCATCATCCTGATCATCATCATCATCATCATCCTGATCATCATCATCCTCCAATCGTCCAATCATCATGCCCTTTTCAGGTCCGCTGTTCCTCAGGCAAGTGCGCCGCCTACAGCGCCCAGTGCGACGCCGATCCACCCGCCTGCCCGGAATCGTCATGGATTCGCTGGTCTGTGGATCCCGATTTCTTCTTCCTCCCCCATACCTAACATCGCACCCTGCTGTGCAGTGTCGATGCCAGTTGCATGGCGCTTTCGCAGTCCTTTAGCTGTCCCCTGGCGAACTCCTGCCCGCCTGCCACCCCGACCCTCTGCCCCGATGGCACGTGCGCCTATTCTTGGCACCTCTGTCTCGAGTCTCACGCCACCTGCCCGCCGGAGTTCTCCCACCGCTGCCCCAACGGCCTTTGCATGCTCTCGTCAGTGGCGTGCCCTGCGCCGGCCTCGACGGCCATGGTGCCGGCAGTGCCGCCTCTCTGCCCGATCGAGACCCCCATCGCCTGTGACAATGGCGTTTGCGTCCGCCATGCGGACCTGTGCGCCCTGGTCGCGCCCTGCCCGACCGAGCTGCCCTATCGGTGCGGCGACGGGTCCTGCCGAGCTTCCATCACGGCCTGCCCTCCCGACTCAAAGGCGCCATGCCCCACCCAGCGGCCCTACCGTTGCCAACGCGGGGAGTGCGCGCTGGACAGCACCCATTGCCTCAACGATGCCGGGTGCCCGCTGGTGACCCCATACAAGTGCGAGACGGGCTTCTGTGCGACGAATTCGTCCGATTGCCCCGTTCTTCCTCGAGCTTCAACCGGGTGTCCCGCGGCGACGCCCGTGCGGTGCTGGGACGGTTCCTGCCTGGCGGACCGGGACAGCTGCACAGCGACCTCGGGGTGCCCCCAGGCGACTCCTTACCGATGCGCCTCTGGCTCCTGCGCAGGTCTGGGTCATCCTCCAACTCGTCCTCACTCGGCCCTCTGCGGCTCTTTCTGATCCTCATCTCCTCGCTCTCGCAGCGCTTCGGACCGAGTGCTCCGCCTCTGGGTGTCCCGCGGACCGGCCAGTGACGTGTGCCGATGGGTCGTGTGCCGTGTCGTTCGCCAGCTGCTTGACAGCTCAGGGCTGCCCCATGGCCAACCCCATTAGGTTTGTTTCCTCTGCGTCGCGCTGCCGCCTCATTCACCACGCTTTCGCAGGTGCGCCTCGGGCTCCTGCGTACATGCCGCTCAGGACTGCCCGCCCGTCACCTTCTGCGAGGAGAACGAGGTTCTCTGCGCCTCGGGAGACTGCGTTTCTGAGGGACGCCTCTGCCCGCCACTGCACCCCTGCCCTGCCTCCGCGGTGCGCTGCCCCGACCTGACCTGCCGTGCTTCTCTGGCCGAGTGCCTGGTCGCCACCGCATGTCCTGCCGGCTCGCCGGTCCGCTGCCTCGCGGACGGGCGCTGCGTGCGCACGGCCCGCCAGTGTGCCGTGACCCTTGGCGCGCAAGCCTGCTACGCCCCGACCCCGTTCCTCTGCTTCGACGGACGCTGCGTGGCCCGGCCGACAGAGTGTCAGGTGCTCGACTGCCCTGCTGGGGAATATGTCTGTCGACCTGACCTGTGATAACCAGCTGGCTGGCGAGTGACGGTGGGGGGAGGAGAGGATTATGCACACCGACGCGGGGATTCTCAATTCTTCTTGTTTCTTCTCCCCCAGCTGTGCGCATCCGGGCTGTGCGTGGCCAACCAGACGGACTGCCTGCCCCTGCCCGCCTGCCCGCCCGAGGCCTCTCTCCGCTGTCCGTCGAGCAACTCCTCCTCCTCCTCCTCCTCCCCCCCACCCCCCTCCTCCTCCTCCTCCCCCTCCCCTTCCCCTTCCCCACCCCCATTTCCGCACATCTGCCGCCCACCATTGACAATCCTACTCCCACAAAATTTCGTCCATGTTTAGGTCCGGATGGCCGCTGTGTCTCGCCGATCGCCGGCTGCGGGACCTCCTCGATCCCCACCTGCCCCAACGGGACCAGCCTTTGCAGCGACGGGTCTTGCCGGGCCTCGGGACTCTGCCCCGAAACCAGCGGCTGCACTTGGCCCACGCCGTATCAGGTCCGTCTCAAGGCGTTTTTTTTTTCTCCCCCTTCTTTGGACAATTGCTCATCCTCCCTTCACGTCTCTTCTTGGCAGTGCCCTGACGGTGCCTGCCGCCACAGCTGGGCTGCCTGTACTCCGGCGGGCCCCTGCGCGACCGATTCGGCGATGTGCCCGGTCGCGCCCCTGTTCCGCCAGGTGCGCCCGGCCCAGCTGACGGTCCCCCTCGACACCGGCGCCGACACGGAGCTTGTCGACCAGGACGGGGACACCGCCTACACGCTGACCGTCCCTTCGGGCGGGATGGTCTGGGTGGGGTCGAGCCACGTTCCGCTGACCATCCGGCCCGCCTCCCGTGCCCTCATGGACGCCGTTCCCCTGCTGGCCGACTGGCATTCCGTTGGCCTGGCCGAGGTGGTCGCTTCGGTGCCCGTCCACCTCGACCTCCACTGGGCCGTTGCCTCGGCGGCCCTGGCCTTCCCCTTCCCGGTGCAGCTGGAGGCCACGGTGGAGGTACCCGCCGACCAGAACCCCAACAACCTCTGCCTGGGTGTCATCGACACGAACACCTCGGCCTGGATGATGCTCGACTGCAATCTGCGGGTGGCCGCCACCAGCGCCCCCACCGTGGTGCGCGTCCAGGGGCAGGCAAGCCGCCTGGGCGGCGTCTTCGCGTTTGTGCGGTCCCCCTCGGTCATCACCGCGACCGCCACCACCGCGAGCTGGCCCGACGCCTACGTGGCCGGCACGCCCATCGTGCTCGCCCTGCTCCCCACGGGCGACCTGGGGACGGTCATCGCTTGCACGTCGGCCGAGGCTGCCAACTTCCGGGCCACCTTGACGCCACGCTCCGCTCTTCCGGTCCCGCCAACCAGCGAGCTCCCCTCGCCCACGGTCTCGGCACCCGCGGCCTCCGCCCAGCAAGTCGACGTCACCTGCAGCGGAGATGTCTTCCTGGCCCGGCTGAACACGTCCGTGGCGGGGCCCTACGGCCTTCAGGTGACTTACGCCGGGCAGTCGATTGTCGGCGCCCCCCGGACGGTCACTGTGCTGCCGAACGATGTCGCCCTGGTGGCATGCACCGCCCGCTGGCCCACCGAAGCCACTGTCGGCATGGAAACCCTGTTCCCGGTCACGGTCCGTGTGCCTTTTGAGCCTCACGGGGATAGTCTCACCTCGCTCTCCTTCATCCAGGTTGCGGACGCGTTCGGCAACCGGATTGCATGCGCCGAGGCGGACCTGGGCGCCTACCAGGTTGCGCTGACCCTCTCCGGCTCGGGGACGCTGTCTTTCAACGGGACGGTGCGCTGCCAGAACAGCACTGCTGTGCCCGAGGCCGCCCCATACCACGTGGCCGCGTTCATCATCCCCACGGCAGGGACGTATGTCATCACACTGACCCACGACCAGGCCCGGCTGCCGGGCTCCGGGGTCCAGGTCGTTGTGACCGGTCCGTTGCTGCTTCAATGATGGTGCACAACAACCAATCCCTGTCGCTTGGCAATTCATGCTTTGCGTTCGTTCTGCTCCCCTCTTTTCGATTCCGCTTTTTGCAGCCCCGTCGGTCTCGGCGGCCCTGAGCTACTCGCTGATCTTCTCGGGAGTCGGTGTGGCCACGGTGATCCTGGTGGTGGTGGTGGTGCTCCTCCGGATGCGCTCCAAGCGCCGCCTGCAGGCCCGCCTGACCGCCGAGATTGTCACCCCCATTGTGCCGGGCTCTGGGGCCCATCCGACATCACACACCACAGCGCTGTCGGCCGAGGTCACCTCGCCGGCGGCCCTCATGACTGCCAACGTCCTCGCGGGCCCCACCGCCCGCGGCGGCGAACCCGAGGACAGCACTGTCAGGCAGGACTTGACCCAGATGCACGGGATGATGGTCCGTTTTCCAAGGGTTCAGCGATCACGCGCCCGGGGAGTGTATGTTGTGTGCGTCTGTGTCTGTGTCTGTGTGTCTGTGTCTGTGTCTGTGTCTGTGTCACCTGTCCCTGTCCCTGCCCCTGTCCCGGCCCCTGTCCCTGCTCCTGCTCCTGCTCCTGCTCCTGCTCCTGCTCCTGCTCCTGCTCCTGCTCCTGCCCTTGCTACTGCTGCTGCTATTGTTGCTGCGGCTGCTCCGGCTCGAACCCGTGCCTGTGTCCGCTTCGTGAAAGCTGCTGCTGCTGTGGCCGCAGCCAAAGCCCCTGCCCCGGTCCCTGCTCCTGCTCCTGTTCCTGCCCCAGCTGCTCCAGCTGTCCCGCCTGCTCCCGCCCCTCGCGCCCATGTCCCTGTCCCCGCCCCTGCTGCCGTCCCTGCTGCCGCTGCTGCCGCCCCGAGCTTACTTGATCTGGCCCGTGACTGGGTGATGTACGTTGACCTGCCCGATTTCCCGAATGGTGTCCCCCTGGATGCTGCACTGGGGGGTGCCGGCACCCAGCAGCGCCCGGACCTGGTGCTGCGCTCGGAGACACTGAAAAAGATTGTGCTCCTGGAACTTACAGTCCCCTCGGAGCACAATGTGAGTGCGGCACACGAGCGTAAAACAGCCCGCTATCTGGCCCTGACCCGCGACCTGGCGGTGAAGGGCTGGACGGTGGAGCTGGTCCCCTTCGAGGTGGGCTCCATCGGGTTCCTGACACGTTCCTATCATGCCATGACCCGGCTGCTGGGCATTGGCTCCAAAACCCTCTCCACCTCGATCTCTGACACTGTCCTGCGCTGCAGTTACTGGATCTTCCTGTCCCGGGGCGACCAAGTGTGGACCCCATGGGCGATCCATCTGTAACTCAGCTGCCTGTCCTGACCCGTGTCCCTTGTCCCCTGTCCTGTCCCGTCCCGTCCCCTTGCTCGTCCTGTTGCTTTGCTCGTCCCGTCCTGTGGTGGTGTGGCCGGGGGATCCCCGGAGGTGGTGGCACTGCCCCTAGCGCTCCGATCAGTAGGCTCATTCTGGGTGCCACTACACTTTCCGGATCCACTCCCGTCTCGTGGGGATGGACCGTTTTCTTTCTTCTGCCTGTCCCTACTTCTGCTCCCCACTCTCCACACCCCGGCCCCGTCCCGTCCCGTCCCGTCCCGTCCGTCCCGTTCTTCATCGCCCCTCTGTGCTACGTGCGGCCTGCCCTGGTCGTGCTGTCCCTACGTCCCGTCCCTGGTGCGCCGTCCCGTCCCGACCCGTCCCGTTCGTTGCCGTCCCGTCCCGTCCGTCGTCGATGCTCGCCATCGACATTCTACTTGCGCACCCAATCGAAAAGGTCTGTGTCATATGCTCCGATTGCCCCTTGTCTTGCCTGTGTCGGGGACCCCCTTTGGCGCGACACATGCTGCTGCCGTGCGATGTGGTGAGAGCGTGAGCTGTCCATCCACACCATGTGACGGATCCCTTGTGGGTCCTGATTTCCGGTCTCGGATGTTGACGTGCTCTTCCGCCTGAGCGCTTTGCCGTTGACTGACCCTTGTTCGCTGCCGCCTGCTTGCGTATGTTGGCTTGGTGGACACTGCTTGACTATGGCGCTTCCCTCGTGGACTGTGCCTACATTTCTTGCGGTGTCTCTCTTCCCTCTTTTCAATGTGTGCTCGGTGAGGCGCGAAAGGAAGGAATGACGATTCCGTTCTCTTCTCGCTGCATCGCTTCAGGACATGCTGATGGCACGGGTGGACAAGCTGAGCCAGAGCGTCCTCATGCGTCGCAACAGCGACTCCCACATGGAGCACCTCTCCCGGGCCGCAGACGAGGAGTCCGGCCGCTGCTCGCCCCGAGCGCAGCTCGCCTCGCCTCGCCCAGCGGCGGGCCTCCAGAGCGCCATCAAGCGGCCCCCCGGATCGCCACTGATCCCCCCGCTCGCACTCAGGGGCCTCGTCGAGGCCACGATGGCCGGCGCGGCACCATCGACACCGCCACCACCGCCACCACCCCCATCGCTTCCGACCACCGCCACCGCCCAGGAGGCACACCCCCGCTCCAGCGCCAGCCTCATCGCCGCTCTCTGCCCGCCGACAGGCCTCCGCTTCGCCTCCGCGGGCGCTGATTTCCCTGCCGCCGCCACCTGGACCGCCGCCGCCATCGTCTCCTTCGCCCTCCCCGCCCCCCTCCCCGCCGCCGTTGCCACAGCAGCCGCAGCAGCAACAACAACACTCCGGAGCCTCGCCCATCACGCGCGGCTCCTCGGGGCGATCGCTCCTCACGAACAGCACATCCGCCACTCCCCCGGCCTCGTCAACATCACCGCTGGCACACCAGCAGCAGCAACAACAACAACAGGCGCCCGTTTCCCCTCGCTCTCCCCGCCCGCTCTCTCAGACGATCGGGGCCCCGATGTCCACCCGATCGCCCCTGTCGCGTCATCCTCCCCTCGGCCCCGCCCCGCCTCGGGGACCATCCCGCTGGTGATTGAGGAGCCCACCGTCCCGATCCGGCCTTACTCGGCCCGCGCAGTGCGCCCCGGCACCCCGACCGAGTCCGTGCTTTCGGCAGCCACCGCGCCCATCGCGCGGTTCGGCGACCGCGGGGTCCGGCAGAACGGCGCCGGGGGCCCCATCTTGGCCGAGCTCTTCGATGACAGCCTTCCGCCCATCCCCGACAATTATTCATATGAGGCGGCGGCTGCCGGGGAGCCCTTGTCCACCGCTCCCGGCCTGCCGACACTGCCCCCACTGCCGCTGGGGTATGCATACGAGAACCAGGGCGATGACGACGAGGGTGACGAATTCCCCGTCCCCGGAGCGGCAGCCTCGCCGCCACGTGCTCCGCCCCCGCCGCGAGGAGGCCTTCTCATGCCCACACCGCCCGGACAGAATCCTGCTCGGCTCCGGCCCAGCCCCAACAGCAGCAAGGCGGGCCCACCCCCGAATTCCTCCTCCGATGATTCGTTGTAAAACTATCCGGCCTTTTGTGGACTCACCATCATATTTTGTCTCGAACGAAATGAAGTGGTTCCAGAAGAGATAGGAGAAAAGGGGGTCACGAACGAAAAACCAATCGAGACTCTACGACGACGGCGCGGCCGGGGTGGCCGTCGCCATTGGGGTGGCCGTCGCCGTCGGGGTGGCCGTGGCCGCGGCAGAGGCGTCGTCGAATGTGTCGATCGGAATGTCGGCGTCGGGGAGGATATCCTTCAATGCGAGAATCTTCTCTTGGATGCGTTTGGGAAAGATCGCCTCAAGCAGGACGGGATCGCTGGAATCAACCAGGAGGGGCGGCTTCTTTGCAGGCAACTTGTTCCCAATCAACCGAGGCGACGCCCGGGTGGGCTCCGGAGGGGGGGGGTTCCAGCGTGCCGGGAACGCAACAAGCACGCCAAGAACAGGGCAACCCTTGAGGACGGATTCGAAGGGCGACGAATCAATGCTGCGATTGGCGCCCACTTGAACAGAGCGGGGGATTAACTCGGCATAACATTTCGCTTGTAGAAATAGGAACCCCCGCGCAGCGGGGTCGGATTCTGACTGCAGCCGGACGACGAGGTCAGGGCCTGCGCATTGGGGATTCAGATAAATGGCCGAGGACGGCGGGTGCGGGCCCACCGAGTCGGCCAGCCATTCGGGCAGAGTGCCACCGGATGTGCTGAGAGGCAACGCAGCGGTGGGCAGGCGAAACCCCGCGGTCAGCTCCTGAACCTTGGGGTGCAGCAGGAAGGGCTCGATTCCAGAGACCAGGACCTCCTCGAAGATATGGCCAATCTGCTGCGGGCACACCGGCTCCACCATATATCGGAGAAGGACCTCCGCTTTGCTGTGGTGGCAAGCCTGGGAAGGAGAGTCAAGATCGAGGATGGTGTCGGCGAGGAAGGGGGACCTTCAGATAATTGCAGTACGCGACGAATACCATCGGTTCGCCAATCAGCACCTGCATCCTGCCCCTCCCCACCATCCGGACGGTGGCCACACACATCTCCACCAACCCAGCCGCCCTCTCGTCGAGAGCTGTGGGACGTCTGCGTGGGGTTGGTGTGCATGCGAGCGTGATGACAAAGAAGGGATGATGATGGAAGGCGGTGTCCTGGTGAAGAAGCCAGAGGGACGCAGACCCCAGAAGACAATACTGAACCATCATCTTCTCGAAAATGACGCCCAGGGAGAGGGAGCCAACGGGCGGTTCCATCAGCCGCGCAATCATGTGTTCCAGATAGTAGCAGGCTTCTTTGGCGACGCTGTCAGCCGCCTCTGTCAGCGGGCAGGCCTTGCTCAGCAGGGCTGCGACCAGTGAGGCTGCGAATCTGTGTCGCCCAATGAACCGCTTCGGAATCTCGGTGCCCCAGTAGGCGG
This sequence comes from Paratrimastix pyriformis, assembly GCA_027972325.1. Taxonomy (NCBI): domain Eukaryota; phylum Preaxostyla; family Paratrimastigidae; genus Paratrimastix; species Paratrimastix pyriformis. Next base: position 101,511 of record JAPMOS010000138.1, read on the forward strand.
GGTCAGGGACGAAACCCAACAGGAACTGGCGCACCTCGGCCTCCGTGGAATGGCCGCCGAAGTTGCAGAAGACAGGGAGGTCTCCCTGTTTTGAGAGGGCGCTGGACTCGCGGGTCGGAGGAAGATCAAAAGAGGGACGCCAGACCGTTGGATGCATCCAGCTTTCGTCAAGCGAACACCCGTCCCTGCGAGGACGGAGAACGCGTGGAGGGAGTTGAGAACCCGGAGAAGGGGGGCGACGGCAGGGCGCAACAGCGGAGGATGGTCGGGGCGCGGCGACGCAATTGAGACGCCGTCTTTCCGAGGAGGAGAGTTTGTGGTGTGAGTTGTTCCAGCGTGCCCCGACGGGTAGGCCAGCAATCCTTCCTCACAGAGAAGGTGGGCCTCGTCGATCATCACAGGAGTACCCAAGGGAAGGAGCGTGTCCAGGAACACGACACATGACTCGAGGGAGTACCCTTGCAGCAGCTCGTCCAGCTATGACATTGGCCAAAAAAACCGATCATGGATGAAGGAACGCAGCGAGGCGAGGCCGACAAACCTGGTCGAACAAGCTGATGGGAAGGTATCGCTCGGGGTAAAGCTGGAGGAGCAGGAGGTCCAGATGGGAGAAGCCCCTCAGCCCGAAGTACTTGACCACGGCCGCGTAGACAATCAGGATGCGGGCGAAACCGTGTTGGGCAAGCCGTTCGGCCTCCTCGGGTGTCCGGGCGAGCTTCGCTTGGCCCTGAAGCCGCAGGTACCGGGTGGCAGAGTGCTAACCAGAGGGCCCCGTCACCAGGAGGAGGAGCGTGGGAGGGGGGTCACAGACAGTGTCTCGGAGAACCTCCTCGGCCTGGAAAGAGATATAAATTCCTCCCCGCTTCACGAGGGTCGCATACCTGTGCCGAGAAGGCAGAATGTCAACTCCGGGGGGCAAGCGCGCCCCGACAGACATGGCAGCGGTTTTCCCAGCTCCCGAAGTCCCGAAAGCCACGCTCACGCGATGACCTTGCATGAAGTTCCACAATTCATTGGAGGTCTGATCCAGGGACCGGGCCATGGCACTTGGCGCATCCGGGGGCAGAGCATCAGCCGTTAACGTGGCTGCCAACAAGAGCAGGTCGGCATCTCGCGTGCGGGGGTTCCGGGGGACACGGGTCTGGAGCCTGGGTGCTGGCACGGTGCTGTCCGCTGGCGCACAGCCCGCTGGCATGGTCTCGAAGTATTCGAGGGTCGTGCTTGGAGGCGCGAGGTCCTTGGCGATCCGATCCTCGAAGAAGCGATGGACGGTGGCCCACAGATCTGGGCGGGTGGGAACGACGATGGTGAGCAAAGCCCGAGCGAGATGAGGGAAGACTGACCTTCGGGGCGGCAGTCCATTTCCGCAGGGTGGGCCTGGATGTCCTTGGGACCTGAGAGAAAATGGACGGTCAGAGCCCCCCCCCCCCCCCCCCCCCCCCCCCAAAAAAAAAATCGATGCCTCAAAAGTGAACGCCGCGAATCGATGCGAAAAATGTGAGTGTGAACGAATTGACGCGGAATATGTGAATCACGAGCTACGGGGCTGAGCACTGAATGGGACGGAGCCAACCAGGTGGTATTTTAAGTGATTTCTTTTCTCTTTTGTTCCTCTTTACGGGCCCTGGTGGCTCGGTTTTCCGGAATATGAGAGAGAGAGAGAGAGAGAGAGCGCCCACCACTGCCCACCCTGGCAAAGTGACCAGGGGCGGCCCG
>JAPMOS010000139.1:0-50000 GCA_027972325.1 Paratrimastix pyriformis
GATGATGACTGATGATGATGATGATGATGACTGGATGATGATGATGACTGGATGATGATGATGATGATGATGATGATGACTGGATGATGATGATTGGATGATGATGATGATGATTGGATGATGATGATGATGATTGGATGATGATGGTGGTGGTGGTGGTGGTGGTGGAGATGATGATGATGATGATGATGATGATGATGATGATGCTGACTGGATGATGATGATGACTGGATGCTGATGCTGATGCTGATGCTGATGCTGATGGTGATCCGCCCCGTGTCAGGCAATCCCACAGACGGTTAAACTGGATGCCCTTATCTTCCACGGAGATCCCGTCCCGGGCGCTGGCCGGGTTCCGCACATGCACATACCAGAGGCCGCTGTGGGCGCGTCCCAGCTCGCTTTCCAAGTCCGCTTGGGTGGGCACGACAACTGTGAGGCTGGTGCTCGAGGTGACGGTGGCGTTCAGGTCAACGGTGTTGGGTTCCGTGCCAAGCAGTACCACGGCCCCGTCGACAAAGTTGGTGCCCGTCAGGGTGATTGTGGTGGCCACCGAGGGGACGAGGTGGGCGTTTGAGAGCGCCGACACGGTGGCTGATCAGAAGAGGACGAGAAAACGGAAGGGATGATGATTTTGATTTATGATGTGTGTGTGTGTGTGTGTGTGGGGGGGCGATGAACTCAGTGATGATGATGATGATGATTGGATGATTGGATGATTGGATGATTGGATGATGATGATGAGGATGATGAGGATGATGAGGATGATGAGGATGATGATGATGATGATGATGATGATGATGATGATGACCTGGATGATGATGATGATGATGATGACCTGGATGATGATGATGATGATGATGATGATGATGATGATGATGATGATGATGATGATGATGATGATGATGATGATGATGATGATGATGACCTGGATGATGATGATGATGATGATGATGATGATGATGATGATGATGATGATGATGATGATGATGATGATGATGATGATGATGATGCATGATGATGATGACTGGATGATGATGACTGGATGATGATGACTGGATGATGATGACTGGATGATGATGACTGGATGATGATGATGATGATGATGATGCATGATGATGCGTGATGATGACGACTGGATGATGCTGATGATGATCGGATGGAGGGCTGCAAACGGACGGGAATAGCAGAAGGTGGCGTTGGGCGAGGCGGCCGATTGCAGGCCGGGGAGCGCCGTATCCGCAACAAACACATCGTAAATCAGGGTGTCAGGGCTGGGCTGGCTGGGCGCCCGGAACTGGATCATGGTGGCCGAGGTGTAGGTTGGGGTCAGGAGGGGACCCGTTGCGGTCAGGCGGACCCTGCGCGACAGAGGGACGGATGGATTCTGAATGAAGAAGAAGATGGGGTTTGCTGATCCGCGACATGGGCGAAGCCACTCGGAAAGTGGGATGATGAAAGTGGGATGAGAATTGGGGATGAAAATTGGGGATGAAAGAAATTTTGGATGGGAGAAAACGAAAGGGGAACTCCGAATCATCAGAAAAAACGCAGCCGTGTTCACACACACACCCATCAAGGTCTCGCCGTGTTTTCAAAATTTCTTTCAGGAAGCAACCGGCCACAATTGGGTGGGAAGGGATCTCATGATGAGGCCGGAACTGTACCGTAATGGGACAAGATTGGGTCGAGAACAGGAAGGGACGGAGCAAAGACACAGACCGGCAGCTTGACCGAAAGCCTGCCCCGGTCAAGGTAATCACCCGGTTGGGGATCCCCACCGCGGGGCTCAGACTATCAATGGCCAGCACCCGAACTAAGAGGGACGGATGATGATGATTGGATGATGATGATTGGATGATGATGATGATGATGATGATTGGATGATGATGATGATTGGATGATGATGATGATTGGATGATGATGATGATTGGATGATGATTGGATGATGATTGGATGATGATGGAGATGATGATTGGATGATGATTGGATGATGATTGGATGATGATTGGATGATGATTGGATGATGATTGGATGATGATTGGATGATGATTGGATGATGATTGGATGATGATTGGATGATGATTGGATGATGATTGGATGATGATGATGATGATGATGATGATGATGATGATGATGATGATGATGATGATGATGATGATGATGATGATGATGATGATGATGATGATGATGATGATGATGATGATGATGATGATGATGATGATGATGATGATGATGATGATGATGATGATGATGACAAACGGCGCATCCCAGCTGGGGCCATCGTTGGGCAGACCCGTGAACCCCGCAGCCAATGTGTTGTTCAGCCCGAAATCGTTATTCGTGACGGTCACATCATAAGACCCCACGGGCAGGCTGGGACTGGTGCATTCGATGAGACTGCCATTGATGACTTGCGCGTTTCCACAGGGCGTTCCGCCGATGGTAACCGCGACGGGGTAGCGAAAATGGGCCCCGTTGATGGTGACAGTGGTGGTGGTGCCCGGGGGAGCGGCGGCGGGGTAGAGCCCGTTGACGTTCGGGCGGCCCCTGCGCGCAAAGGGAAGGGTCGTGACACAAACAGATGGTGCGATGAGAGCAATGATCACAATTGGTCCAAGTGGGGTGAGTGGGTGATGGCCGAGATGGGAGATGTCAAGAAGGGGATATGTGGTGTCAATTTTGATGATGACCCGATCACACAACAACGAAACCCAGACACAGAAATCAGAACCATCATGCGGGTCGAGTGGGGTGTGTGTCGGGTGTCGAATATGCATGATAAGCGCTAAATTTTGTATGGCAATGAAATTTTGAATGCAAAAATCTATCTTTCTTAACAAAAGTAAATAGCAAATTTCGCTAAAACTAATGCGTTTCTGAACAAAATTGATTAAATTTACCGAAATCCGAAATTAACCATTCCTATTGAAATTTGTGCCCCCCCCCCCCCCCCCCTCCCGCCCCCCCTTTAATTTTTGTGCCATACATCAAAAATCACGATGCGGGCAGTGTCAGGGTGTCAGGGATCAGGTGTGTGTCCTCGTGGATTGTGCCTACACTTCTTGTGGTCCTTCCTCTCTCTGAAAATCTGTGTGTCATGTCATGTGCGGATGGGGATGAAGGCTGACGGACATGCCCCAGACGTAGCCGGCATTGTAAAGGTGTGTCCCTTTAAGACCGGTACTTTTGAGATTTCGTGTGAAAATTCGGAAACTTTCTGCCCACCGCCACCCCTCCCTCGCAGAGCCCCCCCTTCAGGGCGTAAAGAGAGGGGACCAGGGCTACACAATGGTGTGCCAACGAAAACGAGGGGGGGCCGGGTCCCTTCGCTCCAGGTCACGAAACAGACTGGGGTATAGGGAGCGTGGGCGCTCCTTACATCCCACTTCTGAGCACTCCTTTGACCGGACCCGGCCCCCCCTCGTTTTCGTTGGCACACCGTTGTGTAGCCCTGGTCCCCCTCTCTTTACGCCCTGAAGGGGGGGGCTCTGCGAGGGAGGGGTGGCGGTGGGCAGAGAAAGTTTCCGAATTTTCACACGAAATCTCAAAAATTACCGGTCTTAAAGGGGTCATGTGTGTGTCACGTATGTGTGTCATGTGTGGATGGGGATGAAGGCTGACGGACATGCCCCAGACGTAGCCGGCATTGTAAAAGGCACGGGCCCCGTGGATCTTGAGGAGGGTGGGAGGGGCCAAGTCACATTCCACCATGGCATGGCTCGTGAAATCGTCCGTGCGGAACATTTGGTGGAGCGCGTTACCCTGCCATAAGAGGGGGAGATGGGTTTTGGTGATGATTGGATGATGATTGGATGATGATGATTGGATGATGATGATGATGATGATGATGTGGTGGTGGTGGTGGTGGTGATGATGATGATGATGATGGAGATGCTGATGCTGGTGGTAATGATGATGATGATGATGATGATGATGATGATGATGATGATGATGATGATGATGATGATGATGATGATGATGATGATGATGATGATGATGATGATGATGATGATGATGCTGCTGCTGCTGCTGCTGCTGCTGATCGGATGATGAAGATCATTGATTGGCTGACGCTGATGCTGATGACTACGGACCCCGGATGTCTGGAGATGACCATCAGTCGAGAGGATGAAACTTGCCGTGTTTGTGACGCTCACCAGGGCGGCCGTGCGGCCAGCGGGCATGGTGATGTCCAACAGGGTGCTCGAGGAGTATGGCTCCTCCCGGGCCAGGGCACTGGCGGGCGGGGGATGGGGGAGAATGCGGGGATTGGAGGGGGGGGGGGGGGGTGCACGGAGGGATGGAGAGAGGAGAGGAGGAGGCGCTACGGACCCTTCCATGTTGCTGCCACCCGCAGCGGCGATTCCTGTGATGTGATGATGATGAGCATGAGAATCATCATCCCATCATCGTCCATTCATCATTATCATCATCACCATCATCACCATCATCCAATCATCATCCAATCATCATCCAATCATCATCCAATCATCATCCAATCATCATCCAATCATCATCCAATCATCATCCAATCATCATCCAATCATCATCCAATCATCATCCAGTCGCCGTCGTCGTCGTCATCACCATCATACATCCATCACAACCATCACAACCATCACAACCATTTCAACCATTTCAACCAATCCATCCAATCCCAATCATCATCCTCGTCCAGTCATCCAGTCATGATCATTTGGATGCAGATCATCATCACCGCCAGCATCACCCTGCGGCAGACCGTTGGTGTACAGCACGTAGGCGAAGAACCCCCCCAATATCATCATCAGCATCGTCAAGACATCATCATCATCATCATCATCATCATCATCATCATCATCATCATCATCATCATCATCATCATCATCATCATCATCATCATCATCATCATCATCATCATCATCATCATCATCATCATCATCATCATCATCATCATCATCCAATCATCCAATCATCCAATCATCCAATCATCCAATCATCCAATCATCCAATCATCCAATCATCCAATCATCCAATCATCCAGCCCATGTGGCAGACCGTTGGTGTACAGCACGTAGGCGAAGAACCCGCCCATCTCCACAGAGGCCACACTCCGCCCAGCGGGCAGAGTGGCTAACCCCAGGGTGGTCCGGTCATTCGTGGTCCCAGCCAGGTTGAGCCCAACAATGCCACTGGAGGGATGGGAAGGGGCGATGAGCAAAGTGAGCCCAACAATGCCACTGGAGGGATGGGAAGGGGCGATGAGCAAAGGAGCAGTGCAAAGATGATGATTGGATGATGCTGATGATGTTGATGCTGATGATGATGATGATGATGGCGATGATGATGATTGGATGATGATGATGATGATGATGCTTGGATGATGATGATGATGATGATGATGCTTGGATGATGATGATGATGATGATGATGATGATGATGATGATGATGGTGATGATGATGATGATGATGATGATGATGCTGATGCTGAACGCCCCACAACGGCAGCGCGGAACGGACGGGCCGGTGGTGGCCAGCGACCCATCATCCAGCAGGACGGCCGTGTTCTCCATCGAGGTCGACACCGCCCTGGCCGTGCGGCCCGTGGGCAGGGCGATCTTGGCAAAGTAGGTGGCGTAGCTGGTGGCGCCAAGCCCCAGTCGCCCGTTTTGGTTCGAACCCTGTGCCGTGGCGCGGGCGCGTCAAGAGCAGACCACCACGGAGTCATCAGCCTTCCGCCGCCAGCCATCCCCAGCCATCCCCAGCCATCCCCAGCCACCCCCAGCCACCCCCAGCCACTCCCAAGACATCTGGCACCCCCAGCCACGCCCAACGCCCAGCCACGCCCAGCCACTCCAGCCACGCCCAGCCCCCCCCCCCCCCCCCCCCCCCCGCCCCCATCCCCAGCAACCCTCCCCGCACCCCAAAACAACCCTGCCACCCCTCACCCCCCCCCAATCCACCCTCCGTCCCACCCAGCCAGCCAGCCAGCCAGCCCACACACACACACACACACACACAGCCTGACGGACCGCGCCATAGAGGTCGCCATTGTCCAGGATGACGAAAGTGGTCGACAGCTGGAGACGTGATGCCACACAGTGCGAAGCGGCATAAAGAATGAAGGCAGAGAAGAGAGAATCTTTGGTGATCGGGCTGGGCTGGGTTGGGCGGGGCAGAAGATGATGAGACGAGCAATGGTTTCACGAGTTGACGTGGGGTAGAAAAAGTAGCCTGTCCAACCCCTCGGGGGAGGCAGAGGAGGGAGGACGACGGGCCACAGACCCCCGCAGCGACATGGGACGGGACCCGCCCGACGGGGATGCCCGCTGGGGTCATGGAGGTGGGCAGTTTATACAGCGTGGCCGTCGCGCTCGCGAACTAGTCGACCCGACCCCCAGGGAGCGAGAGACAAGATCATGAGACGCGTTCGAATGGGGAAATGGGTGAATGGGATGTGTGTGCGCGCGTGTGGAACAGACCTCCCCAGAAGTCGCTCTCCCACAGCCGTAGAGCGTCCCTTGAAGAAGAAGAAAAAAACGGCCTCAGTCGACATCTCCCCCGAAGTCATACCGACCATCGGCCATGAGAATGATTGTGTGCTTCCGACCGGCAGCGACTTCTTTCACGGTGCCGAAGGGCAAGGTGATCTGGGTAAACCCCACGGCAGCGGTGCTGTCGCCAATGCACACTTGATAGTCTGTGCCAGTTCCCTGTGGTAGCGGTGTTGGATCGGATCGGACGCGGTGGGAACCACACAGACCGTTACAAAAAGGCGTCCATCGTCGCACAAAAGAAAGGCCCGGGGAGTATCGGCGTTGGCGATAATATCTTTGATTGTGCAATTCACTGGGAGAACCACCTCGGTGAGGGGAGTTCCCGAAGATCGAAAATCATCGTAAAATCCGAGCTAAAAGATTCATGTAAACCAAAAATAAGTCTCTGTAAGGCGGACTTGGGCCTGAGAAGTATCACCGATCCCCCAGAGTGCATCGGCCCCACCTAAAAACTGGATCAGTATGTTTGTGACACAAAGATGGAACAAACCGGTGCATATGATCGGGGCGAAAAAGAGGGCGAGAAGAACAAAAAACGCCCCAGAAACCATCAGAAAAAATAACCCTGTGGATTATCGCCCGACGGAATATTTAATCTCTTTTGCACTGGGTTTCGCACCTTGCAGCCCTGCCTTCCGCCTCGTGGTGCACCCCACTCCCCCACTCCCAAGCCACTCTTTGACCTTCGTTTTCTCCCACCACAACTCACGAAACTGTGACGGCCGCGGGAAAGCATCAGAGTCGAACCGCAAATATTCCTTTTCCGCATCCCATCAAAAAGGAAAACACGAATGAACTAAACGAACCAACAACATGAAAAACCACCCTCCGCCTTATCACCGTCCACATGCTGCTTTCACTCTGTTATTCTCGGGGGTCCCATCCATTGGTTCGATTCGATTCTACTTCTTGCCCTTGCCCTTGCCCTTCCTGGCCTTCCCCTTCTTCCCCGCGGCCGCCGTCGGGGCCTCCGCAGCCGTCTCCTCCCCCGGGGCACCTGCCCCCGCCTCCTCTGCCACCTCCACCCCCTTCTCAGGCACCACCGGGGCCATCTCCGGGGCACTGTCCACGGGTCCGGGGGCAGTCTCGCTCACCTCAGGCACGGCAGGGGCCGCACCCTCAGTGGGCAGAAGGCCAGTCGTTTCAAGGTCGCCGGCGGATGGGGGCGGGGGTGACTCAGCATGCAGGGTGGGGGTCGCGGGGGCCTGGGGCAGGACGACAGTGCGCTGGGCAGGCTCGGCGGCAGAGGGCTGGACGACGGGGGCTGGGACGGGGGCCTGGGCAAGAGAGGAAAGAGAGAGATGAACACATCATCTCGCTATCATCATCATCTCGCTATCATCATCATCTCGCTATCATCATCATCTCGCTATCATCATCATCCGATCATCATCCAATCATCGTCATCATCTGGAGCGGACCGGGGCAGAACCAGCAGTAGCAGGCTCCTGGTCGTCTGCTGGGGGCGGCGACAGGGCAGCGATGACCGGCGCGTCGGGTGCGGCCGGTGCGGCGGTGAGGGTGGCGGGCAGCTCCGTGGAAAGAGCGCCCGCGACTGGCGGCTGTTGCTCCGCGCCCGCAACTGCAGGGGATGGTGATGATGATGGTGATGATGATGATGATTGGATGAAGATGATGATTGGATGATGATGATGATGAAGATGATGATGAAGATGATGGTGATTGGATGATGGATGATGGATGATGGATGATGATGATTGGATGAAGATGAAGATGATGATGAATGATGATGCTGATGCTGATGCTGATGCTGATGATGATGATTGGATGATGGATGATGATGATGATTGGCCGATGATGATGATGATGATGATGATGCTGATGCTGATGCTGATGCTGATGATGCTGATGGATGATGATGATGAAGATAACTGGATGATGATGATGATGATGATGTGACTCGACCTTCCGCCGTCTGGCCACTCGCCGTCGTGGCCTCCTCGATGGGTGCGGTCGGCTGGGGGTCCGCAGCAGCAGCCGAGACTGCGGGCGTGGGCAGCCGGGGCGTCTCACCCACGGCAAGGTCGAAGGGGGTCGGAGGGACGCTGACGGTAACGGACGGGGACTCGGGGGCCGGGGCAGCAGCAACAACATCAGCAGGAGCCGCAACATCGGGGGCGGCAGCGGGTGCCGGGGCAGGAGCGGCGGGGGCCGGGGCAGCATCAGCATCAGCAGCAGGTGTCGCGACTTCGGGGGCGGCAGCTGATTCCGGAGCAGGAGCGGTGGGGGCGGGAGCCACGGCGGGGGCGGGAGCCACCACCTCGGGGACTGGGACAGGGGCGGGAGCCACCTCCTCGGGTGCGGCAGAGGCGGGGGCGGGAGCCACCACCTCGGGGGCGGGAGCCACCACCTCGGGGGCGGGAGCCACCACATCGGGGGCTGGGGCAGGGGCGGGAGCCACCACCTCGGGTGCAGGGGCGGAGGCAGAGGCGGGGGCGGGAGCCACCACCTCGGGGGCGGGAGCCATAGCAGGGGCGGGAGCCACCACATCGGGGGCTGGGACAGGGGCGGGTGCCACTACGGCGGGAGCCACCACCTCGGGAGCGGAGGCGGAGGCAGAGGCGGGGGCGGGAGAAACCACAGTCGCCACAGGGGCGGGAGCCACGGTATTTTCAACAGGGGCGGGAGCCACCACAGCAGGGGCGGGAGCCACAGCAGGGGCGGGAGCCACCACAGTCGGGGCGGGAGCCACCACAGGCGCAGGGGCGGGAGCCACCACAGCAGGGGCATCGAAGCCCACCACCCGGACAGCCGGCTGTCGGATGACCTCCACCGCCAGGGGAACAACCACCTCAGTGGGGACGATGGGCAGCAGGGAGGGCGGTGCCGGCGTCGGGCCGACGGGTGCGGGCGAGGCAGCAGGCGGTGCAGGGGTTGTGGCTGGTGCTGGTGCTGGTGCTGGTGTTGTTGCTGTTGCTGTTGCTGTGGTGGTGGTGGTGGTGGTAGCGACGGAGCGTGGGCTGGCTGGGCCCAGCGGGGGCTCGGGACCCACGGTGGCTGCTGAGCGCTTGGGGATGGGGGCGCCTGCCGCCTGGACGAGCCACATCCGAGCGAGTTGGTAGTGTTCCACGCCGGCACGGTACCACAGCATGGGCTTGAAGCGGCCTTGGCGCCAGTCCGTCAGCTGGTCGTCGTAGTGCGGGTGCAGAAGCTGGGGGATGGGGGGGGGGGGGGGGGGGGAGGAGGAGGAGGAGATGATGATGATGATGATTGGATGGATGATGATGATGCTTGGGCCGATGATGAGGCTGATGCTGATGCTGATGCTGATGCTGATGCTGATGCTGATGCTGATGCTGATGCTGATGCTGATGCTGATGCTGATGCTGATGATGATGATGATGATGATGATGATGATGATGATGATGATGATGATGATGATGATGATGATGATGATGATGATGATGATGATGATGATGATGATGATGAGATGCTGATGCTGATGATGCTGATGATGCTGATGATGCTGATGATGCTGATGATGATGATGATGATGATGATGATGATGATGATGATGATGATGATGATGATGATGATGATGATGATGCCCCCCCCCCCCCCCCCCACCCACCCACCCACCCAAGGTGATACACATTATACGCATCTGGTCATTGAGGGTCTGCAAGCGCGAAGCAGCTTTAAGGGCCGGCCGTGGTCAACAAAATTATGGGACGTCGAGAAAAATTGTTGAGGGTAAAACTGAAAGCGGAAGTCAAAATGAGGCCCCGCCTGCCAAACGATACCGGGCCGAGTGTGCCAGACGGATCTGGTCCGACTGGCCGGGGGGGGGGGGGGGGCATATTGGGTGCGCCACGGGCCTATTACGTGCGCTCTTCAGAAAACCCACTGGGCGGAAAATTTATGGATTGGTCCCATAATTATTTGCTCGGGGTCCGCCCCCTTAAAGACGACCCCAACCCACACCAATCCAACCGCCACACCACACCGAAGATGACATACGGACCTGGCCCGACTGGCCGGGGGGCATGTTGGTGCGGCACTGGGCCCAGTCGGCCGGGTAGGCCACGAACCGGAAGACGGCGCCCATGTTGGTCTCGAAGGGCGACGCAAGGGAGACACCCGAGACCTGGAGCAGTGGAAGAGGCAGAAAGGGGTCTCTTAAACTGACGGACAGCTCAGTGAACTTGGGAACCTCCCAAGAATCACCAGAAAAACTCAAAAACTCACAAAAAAGTGAGATGTGAGAACGAGATGTGAGCTGCGTTCGTGTTGATTTCGAAGGGCTGCGCAAGGGAGACACCCGAGACCTCGGGTGGGATTGCGCCGTGGATTGTGGGGTGGACTGATCCATCGGAGGGGATCTCTCACTCAAATGTCACACAGCTGAGCGAACTTGGGGACAGAAACACAAAAACATGAAGAAAGACAAAGGCAGGAAAGTGAGGCAAGGGTGGCAGAGGTGAGGTGAGATGTGCTCATGAGGGCGGCGCAAGGGTGGGTGTCGTGGTGATGATGATGATGATGATGATGATGATGATGATGATGATGATGATGATGATGATGATGATGATGATGATGATGATGATGATGATGATGATGATGTTTGGATGATGATGATGTTTGGATGATGATGATGATTGGATGATGATGATGATGATGATGATGATGATGATGATGATGATGATTGGATGATGATGATGATGATGATGATGATGATGATGATGATGATGATGATGATTGGATGATGATGATGTTTGGATGATGATGATGATTGGATGATGATGATGATTGGATGATGATGATGATTGGATGATGATGATGATTGGATGATGATGATGATTGGATGATGTGTGAAGCAAAGGACTGATCAATCGGACAAGCGGGGTCGATCAAATGATGCACGGCTGAATCAGGTGGGCGCACGATGATAGAGTTGGATGATGGAGTTTGGTGAAGATTTTGGGTCAGGCCAGGCCTCGTAATGAGTTTCGGCGCGGAGAGCACGGTCATTAGAAAGAGGACAGGGAGGGGCACACAGCCCGAGCTCAGAGACAGCAAGCGTCCCCCCAGATGGAAAAGGCAAACAGGGCTCCCAGACGATGGTGACAGACCTAGGGATCCGATGGGTTGGAGGCGCGACCAAGCAGTAGCAGAGCACCCGGCCAGCGGAGGGGACCAGCCATCGTCAGAGCCGCCACATACAGAAGCACACAACCCAAAGGAGAGCCCCCGGTCTTTATCACCACCGTCTGAAGGTCCCGCAGCCTCCCCCATCCCAAAACGCTCGCCGACCCCGAACCCAAGTTATGGCAGGAGAGAGATTGATGCAGAGTCAGAGAGAAGGAAGAAAGAGACAGGACGAAAGAAAGAGGGTGCAGAAGAAGATAGAAGGGGGTAGCGTGTGGAGCTCCAATACGCGACATGGCGGCCAGGTGACGCGACACTTGCAGGCCATCGAGGATTAAAGGGGAGCAAAAATTGGATGATGATGATGATTGGATGATGATGATGATTGGATGATGATGATGATTGGATGATGATGATGATGATGAATGATGATGATGATGATGATGATGATGATGATGATGATGATGATGATGATGATGATGATGATGATGATGATGATGATGATGATGATGATGATGATGATTGGATGATGAAGATCGGATGATGATTGGATGATTGGATGAGGATGACTGCCTGTTCAGACTTCTCTCGCCATTCGGCACCACTTCGCATCCATGGGCTACACGTGGTTCCCACTGAAGAGGGCGAGAAAGCGGGGGCGCGAGGAAGAACCAACCAGTAATATAATGGGAGGGATCTTCCCACCCAAAAAAAAACAAACAATGAAATACGTAGTAATGGGATGAGCCCTGAATCGGAGATCAAGGAAGTGGGGGCTGATGCTGTGCTCCTTCAAACACTCCTTTCATTGCGAGTGCGTTGTCATCAAAACACAAGGACCCACCGTGTCAAAAATTGAAACAGCCCCGGGCGGGGGGAATAATGGGATGGATCCCATAAAAAAGTGACCACCGAGGTGGGATTTAGGTGGAGCGTGAAGGACACGGTTCTCTCACCCCAAAAAAGAAATGGGAGGAATCCCATAATAAAGTGGCCGACCGGGCTGGGATATCAAGGCCACAAATTTGTGGGGGGGCACGAAAGGAGGGGTGGACAGACGCATGGTGTGTCCATGTCGCCGGGGCACGGGAAGGGCGCCGGCGAGAAGAGCGGGCCCAGGGTCTTGTGCACCGCAAAGGGATGCCTGGACACCAGCACAGTCACCAGCAATCACAGCCGGAAAAAGCGAAAGACGGGACTCTCAGGGATTGGTGCAAGGGCTCACAGCCATTGGCTGGTCCGTCACGCAGGTGTGTGTCTTTGTGGCGCGACACATGCTGCTGCCGTGCGATGTGGTGAGAGCGTGAGCTGTCCATCCACACCATGTGACGGATCCCTTGTGGGTCCTGATTTCCGGTCTCGGATGTTGACGTGCTCTTCCGCCTGAGCGCTTTGCCGTTGACTGACCCTTGTTCGCTGCCGCCTGCTTGCGTATGTTGGCTTGGTGGACACTGCTTGACTATGGCGCTTCCCTCGTGGATTGTGCCTACATTTCTTGCGGTGTCTCTCTTCCCTCTTTTTAATCTCTCCTGGTTCCAGTTTTGAGTGACGTTCGATCAAAAACACGAGGTTCCAGGTGATGAAGACAAAAGTTTGACATATTTAAATATTATGCATAAAAAATTGAATTCCTGTGAGGCTTTCTTGAGAGGGTCATGTGGCAGACTTGATGAGGTGGACGATACCCCACTGCCACTCCTTGGGCTCCTCGGTGTGTGTGTGTATGTGTGATTCGGGGGGAAGAAGACAGACTTGATGACCATGGGGTGAATGGTTCCCCACTGCCACTGCTTGGGCTCCTCCGTGTGGCATTCCCGGGCCAGGTAGACACAGGCATCGCGGAGGGCCGCACGCAGCCAGGCAAGACGACCGCCGACCCTGGAAGGCGGTCAACCAAAGGAAGAGAAGAGGATGTGATGGGCCGCAAGTCAGGGCAGCAAGATCACAAATGACCCAACAATCACCGTCCAGTCAACGGCAACAACATCAACAACATCAACAACAACAACAACAACAACAACAACAACAACAACATCATCATCATCATCAACATCATCATCAACAACATCATCATCATCATCAACAACATCAACAACATCAACCAATGATCCAACAATCACCGTCAACAACAACAACAACAACAACAACAACAACAACAACAACAACAACAACAACAACAACAACAACAACAACAACAACAACAACAACAACAACAACAACAACAACAACAACTCATCATCATCATCCAATTATCATCATCATCCAATTATCATCATCATCCAATTATCATCATCATCATCATCCAATTTTATCATCAACATCAACATCAACATCAACATCATATCATGAGGTGAATTAACAGACTTCCGCAGAAGGGCCTGCGGGGCGGTGACGGGCACGCCCTCCTCGGGGAACTCCTTGTCATACCCCAGCAGCAGCATGACGGCCGTGAAGTCGTGTGAGTTGAGGCTGTTCTGGCCGCGGCAGAGCTGATCGACGTAAGCGCCGGTGTACTCGCGGATCTCGCGGGCCGGAAGGCGGAAGGCACGCAGAAGATGCCAAGTCAGCTCGAGCCGCATGACCTGCGATGATGATGGTGATGATGATGATGATGATGATGGTGATGATGATGATGATGATGATGATGATGATGATGATGATGATGATGATGATGATGATGATGATGGTGGTGGTGGTGGTGGTGGTGGTGGTGGTGGTGGTGGTGGTGGTGATGATGATTGGGTGATGATGATGATGATTAGGTGATGATTGGGTGATGATGATGATGATTGGATGATTGGATGATGATGATGATGATGATGATGATGATGATGATGATGATGATGATGATGATGATGATGATGATGATGATGATGATGATGATGTGTGAAGCAAAGGACTGATCAATCGGACAGGAAGGGTCTCAAATGACGCACAGCTTGAGCGAACTTGGGGTCGGTGGCGAACAAGAATCACAAAATTATGACTCGCAAAAAATCAAACACAGACACGCACAGGGAGGCATGCAAGTGAGTCAAGGCGTTCACATCCGGGACCAAGGTCGGAGGGGGAGAGCGTGGCACGATATCTGCGGATCATGCCAAGGGTTGTGGAGGCAGGGCTTCAAACGGACCTTTTATGCGCATTGGCACCATGCGTCAGGATCGTGACAGGGGGGCACACAGGCAGGTCCGATGTCGATCCAGCGGCGGTTCCCCCGTGTTAAGGCACAACGTGCCGGGCAGTTCCGCATGTCAACCCCATGCATGGGAGAAATGACATTCATGGTAAGGTCCTCACCCAAGAATCAAGCCTCCGTGTCTCCCTCATCATGTGATCTCAGTGAACGCATGCAAGGAGGGTGTGAGCGGGAGAGAAGGGGTCAAGATGGGGAGGGGTGAATCAAAATAAGGCACTCGAACCTGCGGAGAGTAGGGAGTGAAAGGGTGTTGATGGGGAAGAGAAAGAGGGGAGGACTCAAGGTGTTTACATTAGTTCTCGCAGCAGTTTTGGGAGTCGGTTTTGTTGCTTTACCGCACCCAGTCCGTCGTTGGTGCATGCTCATCCCATGAGCGGTGTCGAACTGCCTGCGACAAACGGGACAGATCGTTGGGTCAATGGGAGTCTCTGGAGAAGCCTCAGGCTCAGCGTGTTCAGTCTGGCGGAGCGCTTCATCACAGAGGGCAACGAGCCGCGAGGCATCCTTGACCTGGCTGAGTCTGTCCTGGGAGACATCCTCCGCCGGGCCGAGTCTCTCCTCGCTGGGTGGCTTGGGAGGGGACCTGTGTCTTCCGCTCCGTATGGAACACGTGCTTCCGACCTCTGTGCGACGAGCCACCGACAGAGGCAACGGAACCAGCCTCTGAGCTTCCCGGCCCCGAGTTGGTTTGCTTCCCAGCGACAGCGAATGAACGTGTTCCAGGCTCGTGCCATGAGCCGAATGGAATGCCCTCTCGACCATGCGTGTGGTGAGCTTTTGTGTGGCCTCTTTGAAGTCGTGGAAGTTGTTGCAAATTGTCACGTATCGCACCAGCTGGCTTGTGAATACTCCCCGGTTTGGTGCTGTGGAATGTTTGAACAGGCAGACGGATATCGCATCACTTGGAAGGGGAAGGTGTCTCGTTTGTCAGCAACAGACAGGCGCAAAGATCCCGAAAGGGTCAGCTCAACATTCATCCCAAGGAAGGTACACTTTCGTGAGTCCGCACTGGTTGGCGCGTACTGGAGTCCGTATTGGTCTGGTGTCGGCAACTGGGCTGGGTCAAAGGTGAGGATGTCGTCGATGAAACGGTACGTGAATTCATGACGGACTTCCGGACCTGCTCCATCCATGAACAACGATTCAATTGCGTAACAGTAGAGGTTCGCCAGTTCAGGCGCACAGTTGGTCCCCATGGGCAAACCAACGTGTTGGTGCAGCACCCTGCCTCCGTTGCAAATGAACGTGTTCTCGACCACAAATTGGACTCTGGCCATGACTTGGTCAAGTGTCAGGCCAAGCGTTCCGGTGTGATCCCACTCCAGTTCCGTAAGTCGCAGGAATGAGACTGCCGAGTTCTCGGTTGGGTTTCTTGCTCTGCCTCAAAGGACCACGCTTCCTCGACGGCTTTGCGCACGTTCTCCAAGAGCCGGTCGTGCGGCAACTGCGTGTACATGGTGGTGAAGTCGATTGTGTACGGCGGGCGACGGATCAGAGCACTCTTCACCTTCAGGTCCAACGCAACTTCTTCAATTGTTTGAATCATCCAGAAGCGCCGTCTCCCGTACGCCGGAAAAGAGCCTCGTCTTTTTTCCGGAGCGTGGAGATAATTTGCTCAAGCATCCGAGCAACTTGCCTGGACATCCCAGTTGTCGAACATTGGCCACGAGAGTCTTTTGGTTTGATGTCTGGTCTCCTTTTCCCGTGGGTTTTGGTCCCCTGACTCCGGCGATGAAGCGCATCGATGGCGGCGATTTGTGCATTTTCACTGCCCCGTAGAGGTATGGAAGTTGCGCAGCAGAGGGAACCTGGAACTCCTCGGCCTTCGCCCTATGCCTGACAATGATCTCTTCTTTCGCTTCCCGACTCTGCTGATAAACGCGAGCGTTCAGCAGCTCATCACGAAGTTTCTGAAGGTACCACTGCCGACAGCAAATTGCTAGGTCGTGGGCTGCCTTATCTACGGGGCAACGATCATGACTTCCTGCAGCTCATTGAGTGCTTGTTTCCAACCAGAGTATGTCGGTTGCTCCTGGGTGCGAGCAGATCCCGAATAGTTTTTCCGGCATCGAGTCATTACGGCCTCTTTCCATTTTCGAAGGCCGCCGGGGTGTCTTGTCTCTTTGGCGTTCAATGTATTCGTCGAGTCCTTGCTCCAAACTTGTCAGCGGGTGATGGAACTTTTTGTCGAGGCGGAACTTGGCACCTTCCATGAAGAGTGCCTGGAGAGAAGCATGCATGATCCAGTGATAGTTCACCGTTACGATGTGTCCCTGGACCAGATCCGTGCAGTCTGGCCACAATTTCCGACATGGGCAGTCCCTTCCCTCGGGGAGTGCGAAGGGAGCCGTGACGTCCAGGGATGAGGCACTTTGCGCAAAGTTGCAGAGGACAACCCTGATCGGGGGAGCTAGCTTGTCGCAAACGAACAGCTTCTGTGCCTCTTCGAGATGAGGATGGAGGTTCACGACCTCTGGATCATGCAGGACTTTTCGCAGATGCATCTCGTGAGCTGCTGTGCACGTGGAGGATCCGAACGTAAGAACCTTCGCGCCGTTGCTTCTCATTGAGTTGGCGGGGTCTACCAAACTCGATGTGGGCATGAAGCTGGTCTTCCAGGATTGCCACGTCCTTGGCGCGCTGGACAATCGGGATGTGTTCTTGGATCCAGCGAAGTGTCCCCGCGATGGTTCTTGGTTTCCATGTGCCCAGCAGGTTCCCTCTTTTGGTCTTGTCTGTCATTTTCAGCAGGACGTTCAAGCGATGGCGGAGTTTGACATTCTCGCCTGGCTCAAGTGAGATCTGGGTCGAGTCATCTGAGACCGTGAACACTGGTCCAGATTGCCTTTGGTGGGGTCCGGGGTCTCTCATTCGCTTTGGGGCGCGGGGGGCTCGGCGGGATCGGGCATAACGGTGTGAGAACGCAACGTTGTATCCATCAGGAATGCCCGATTTCATGCGCTGAATCCAATAGATCTCACGTGGGGTCGCAGCCCGGCGGAATTTGTCGTTGTGGTTTCGTCCTGTGTAGAGGGTGTCTGGGATTTTTTCAACAGGGAACGTGAGAAAATGGTGCAGTGGTCTCTTACGCAGTTGTTCGTGGAGGGGCTCGGCACGGTCGTCTTCCCGTTTCTCGAAGGCTGCCCACACATGCTGTCGGAACCGCTCATACGCGCTGTTGATCGTCTGACCCACGTAAAACTTCCGTTTGGCAAGGTCAACAATGACATAGATCACTCCTTTTTGATTGAAGCACGTTGCGTCTGTGATCTTTTGAGGATGCGGGTCTGTCTGCGTCATGTGTCGGAGGTGCTTCAGGAGTTTGTTACGGAAGGTGGGCTCACGGAACATTGTGGAGTTCCAAGCGTAATGTCGCGGCCAGTCATGGTTGGCAGTTTTGCGATACTTCGGTGAACTTGCGTGCCTCGGTGCAGTGGATTTTATGGGCGTGGAACCTTGAGTTGAAGGGGCTGGGGAGGAGGGGTTGGAAGAAGGTGAAGGTGAAGGCGGACGAGAAGGTGGAGGAGAAGAAGGAGAACATGAGAGCGGCAGCGACGTCACCTGTACTTGTGGGATGGGAGGGGGTGGAAAAGGGGGGAGCGCTGGAGTCTGCGCCCACTTACTCTGATGCTTCAGAATCTCCGGGAGTGCCAGTTTAAGACCAATGATCGCTGGAGGTTCCTCTCGTCTTGGACCCGGAGCCATGATCTTCCGGATGTAGGCCGCCCCATCAGGTCGGACCTCAGTTCCCTTGAATGAGTCCAAGGTCACCCAAGACTGGCCACGACGAACGATTGCCCACCAATGATCCGAACGGTGCACCAGGCCAGCGTGCATGGTGAGCAAAGTGAGAGGATTCAAGAGCACATTCCCTTCAACTCCGCGCAAACGAGCACAATGCATGAGGGTTTCGGCACTGAAATTACCCTGCGGACTACCATGCCAGGAGGCGAGGGCGCACATTGCGTTCAACTCAGCAGCAGTCGACACAAAGGTTTGGTGCGAAAGGGGCGCAAGATCAAATTCCCTCAGAACAAAGTTGAGCGCCAGCTCGCCACATTCGGCTACATGCTGGCCTCCTCCTGGCGATCCGTACGAAGGGTTCGGCAACGGCAACGGCAACGGCAACGGCAACGGCAACGGCAACGGCAACGGCAACGGCAACGGATTTGCACGAGTGGCTCTGATCCACATGTCATCACATCTGTGTCCAGGCCAAATGGAGCGTGTTATATTTTTCGAAGAGTTTTGCCCCTGCCGTAAACCAGGGGGGCATCCCGGTGCCACAGTAGCGTTCGAACCTGTAGCCATCCGAAAGAGGTTATTAAAAGCTGTGTTCATCGTCGTTTGATGTCTTTTGATTCTGGAAGACGGACAAAGAGACAAAAAACCGTCCCTCGTGTTTCTGGGTCCCACTCCACGAGACAGAGTGGTGGATCAAGATGAAGCAAGTAGCGACTGGGCCTGGGAAACTCAGGTCAAGGCATCTACCCGTGAGCTCAGAGAGCAAGATATCTCGTCAGAACGAGACGCAGCCTCAACCGCTGCAACAGATCAAATGAAGTGGAGCTGGAATGGCTGCCATATGATGTGTGAAGCAAAGGACTGATCAATCGGACAGGAAGGGTCTCAAATGACGCACAGCTTGAGCGAACTTGGGGTCGGTGGCGAACAAGAATCACAAAATTATGACTCGCAAAAAATCAAACACAGACACGCACAGGGAGGCATGCAAGTGAGTCAAGGCGTTCACATCCGGGACCAAGGTCGGAGGGGGAGAGCGTGGCACGATATCTGCGGATCATGCCAAGGGTTGTGGAGGCAGGGCTTCAAACGGACCTTTTATGCGCATTGGCACCATGCGTCAGGATCGTGACAGGGGGGCACACAGGCAGGTCCGATGTCGGGATGATGATGATGATGATGATGATGATTGGATGATGATGATGATGCTGATGATGATGATGATGATGATGCTGATGCTGATGCTGATGCTGTTGATGATGATGATGATGATGATGGTTGTGGTGATGGTTGTGGTGATATTGGCGGTTGTGGTGATGGTGATGGTGATGCTGAGGCTGATGCTGCTGATTGGACGATGATCGATTGATATGATGGAACACAAGTACGGACCCCATAGATGGCCGCGGCGGAGGACTGTGTGGTGACGATGCCATCCCAGGCCAGCAACACCCGGACGGCCTCGGCCTCCATTGCGCTCAGCCGGCCGGCGGCGCCCAGAGGGCGGTTCGCTGCCGGTGCGACCGGGGCAGTGACAGCTGGGGCAGGAGCTGGGGCAGGAGCTGGGGCAGGAGCAGCAGGGGCGGCGTCGGGGGGCAGCAGCTGCCTGAGGAGCGGCGCGACCGTTGCCTGGTGGTGGTGGTGTGGGGGCGAGGAGGATGAGAGGGGTGGGGGGTGATCACGACGGAAGGAAAAGGAGATGCGACGCGCAGGTATGTCTGATCGGGGGACGGACGGGGGTCATGATGACATGATCAACCACTTTCTTTGCCCCTTTTTTTTGTGTGTGAGCAATTTTCGAATGGGATCAATCATATGTTCATCATATGTCCATCATATGTCCATCATATGTGCTCTCCGGTGTTGTGGTACGGCATCATCATCAGCTGAATTGACGTGGTAGAAGTGGGGAGAGGGAGGAAAAGTCGGAGTCGTGAACAGACCACAAACCGGCAGGCGGTCTCCGAGCGCAGGTTCAGCTGGCCTGCGATCATGTCATCCAGCTTGATCCTGCCCGTGCGGACAGGCACCAGACACCCCCACAGACAAGCGCCGTAAATAAGAGGACTGTCACGACCCAAAAAAATATACTGCTCGGAAAAAGGATGGGATTATTGTCCCATATTTTATTTGGGGTGGGTCGTCCCATAATGATTGGGCGGTCATCACCCACCCAAATAGCAGGTGTGCCCCCCGTCCGTCCCACAAGTCGGGCCACCACCTCTCAGCAACCCGATGGGATGGTGAAAGGGCGACGGGACGGACCCCTCGGGCCCCGCAGCCTTCTCCTTGAGGAAGCGGGTGGCCTCGATGGCGCGCCCTGGGGGCTTGAAGATGAAGCCCAGACAGTGGGGGTAGGGCGTGCCCTCGGGGCCGGCCGTGGGGAACTCGACAGGGCAGTTGTTGCAGTTGACAATCAGCTGGTCAGGGGGTGTAAGTGTGTGTGTCGTATAGTGTGTGTGTGTGTGTGTGTTGTAACCGGGCAGTTGTTGCAGTTGACAATCAGCTGGTCAGGGGGTGTAAGTGTGTGTGTCGTATAGTGTGTGTGTGTGTGTGTTGTAACCGGGCAGTTGTTGCAGTTGACAATCAGCTGGTCAGGGGGTGTAAGTGTGTGTGTCGTATAGTGTGTGTGTGTGTGTGTGTTGTAACCGGGCAGTTGTTGCAGTTGACAATCAGCTGGTTCGGGGGGTGTGTGTGTCGAGAAAATCAGAAAATCAGGGCTGGTTTGGGGGTATGGTGGAGTGTCTTGTGACTGATTGGTCAACTGACCGACGAGCGTCGATCCTCTTGTTGTGCGAGCGCTCTTTTCATATTGCAAACACGGAGGTTCTGTTCTGAACACCCACCTGATTGAGATCGGAAATCGAAGCAGTTTGCTCGTTGACAATCAGCTGGGTCGGGTTGTGGAAGGAATCAGGCGAAGTGTGTTGTGAATCCGTCCATATGCTGGGAGGTCATCGCATCTCATCGGTCACTGCTCAGATTCAAACCCGAGCTTCCTTGCGGCGGCTGCGAAACTGCAGACGCCGACGGAAAGTCCGCTGAAGTGTCATGGGGAGGTGTTCCTCCGCACCCAGCGTTCCGATTTTTGCTCCCTTTGTGGGACGAGCCCTGCGGAATTTGACGTACGATTCCCTTGAATCATTCATTGGACGGGCTTAACCCTTCTTCTTCGGCCGGCCCCATGGTGGCTGGGTGAGAACATTAAAATTATGGGAGACGATTACACTTGGCAGAGCCCTACAAGGCTGCCACCTGCAACCAGGCATGGCCTCCACTCGTGCAACGCGACGGCCACTCCCTCGTTCGCCAGCCGTCCCGCCCACATCACGTCCATCCTCATTAATCATCATCATCCAATTAGCATCCAATCTCATCATCAAACCCCAAGATTCCAATCACCATCATTCGACCATCATTCACCATCACGATCATCCAATCATCATCCAATCATCATCCAATCATCATCCAATCATCATCCAATCATCATCCAATCATCATCCAATCATCCAATCATCCAATCGTCATCCAATCGTCATCCAATCGTCATCCAATCATCATCCAATCATCATCCAATCATCATCCAATCATCATCCAATCATCATCCAATCATCATCCAATCATCATCCAATCATCATCCAATCATCATATCATCCCATCATCATCCAATTATCATCCCATCATCATCCAATCATCATCATCATCATCATCCAATCATCCAATCATCATCCAATCATCATCATCATCCGATCATCATCCCATCCAGTCATCGTCGTCATCCAATCGTCATCATCCAATCACATCCAATCATCGTCATTATCGCCCGTGCCAACGAGGGGCGGACCTGGGAGGCGGGGTTGAGTGCGTGTGGCATCTCATCAAAGGGCACCTGGCGGTAGCCGATGGGGGCCGCGGGGTCCGGCGTCCAGTCGTGCAGACCCGTCCAGCCAGGCACCGGGATGTGCATATTAGCCCTGGGGGAGGGGGCGGGTGGCGGGGGCACAATCACAATAGCCAACAGTTGATGAAGGGGGGCGGATTCGGGGGCGGGCACACAGCAATCACAATGGGATGAGGGAACTGGGGAGAGGAGGAGGATGGGGCGGAATCGGGGACAGGCACACGTCAATCACAATGGGATGAGGGAACTGGGGAGAGGAGGAGGGGGCAGGAGGGGACAGGATGGGGCAGGGGGGGATCAGGAGCGGACTGGGGCCGGATGGGAACGGCGCCGTTGTGGAAATAGCCAATGTTGTTCTGGATGGGGGGAAGAGTTGTTGGGTGGGTGGGGATGAAGAACGGGAATGTGAGAAACTGAGCTCTGAATCATCATCAAAAGCCCGACCGAGCACACCGAACCAGGATCAAGACGGCGAAAAAGTGCACTATTTTTCAAGGCACATCCATCCGAGTATGGTGATGGGAGGATGGAGATGCGAGCGTGGTGGAGTGTGGACCTGCCGGTCGGCGTAGGAGTAGTTCAGGAGAGGGGTCTGGATGCCCCGCAGGGCCTCGGCGAACTCCTCGTAGTTGCGCGCCCAGGGCAGACGGCCTGCAATCCGGCAGACGAAGACGTGTGAATGAGACTCGCAAGACACGTGAGGAGGGAGACAAAAAGTCGGAGAGCGCACCGCGACACATACATACCCGCGACACATAGCGCGACACACAGCGCGACACAGCGCGACATATACCCCGTGACACATGCATACCGCGACATACCATGACACATACCCCGCGACACACAGCGCGACACAGCGCGACATATACCCCGTGACACATACATACCGCGACATACCATGACACATACCCCGCGACACACAGCGTGGCACATCCCGCGGCACATACCACGACACATACCACGGCAAACATACCACGGCAAACATACCACGGCAAACATACCACGGCAACCATACCACGGCAAACATACCACGGCAAACATACCACGGCAAACATACCACGGCAAACATACCACGGCAAACATACCACGGCAAACATACCACGGCAAACATACCACGGCAAACATACCACGGCAAACATATCACGGCAAACATACCACGGCAAACATACCACGGCAAACATACCACGGCAAACATATCACGACACATACCACGACACATACCACGGCAAACATACCACGACAAACATACCACGACAAACATACCACGACAAACATACCACGACAAACATACCACGACACATACCACGGCAAACATACCACGGCAAACATACCACGACAAACATACCGCTCGGGGACACATACCGCGGCACCACGACACCCAACGGACTGAGGCCCACGGGGGCGGGGGCGAGGGGCGAGGCATCCATGACACATACCCCGACTCAACGCACACACCGCGCACACCCAACGGACTGAGGCCCACGGGGGCGGGGGCGAGGAGCGAGGCGTCCATGACTGCCAGCCGCAGGTCGACGAACTGGGTCTCGTCCACGGGGGCGGAGGCACCACCGCCATCGGTCGGGTTGGGAGGCGCAGGGGCGACAGCCGCAGCGGCCTCGGACTCAACTGCGCCCCCGGGAAGACAGCGCGAGGCAGAGTTGGAAACAGGAATGTTAAAACACATCCACCAAAAAAACAAGTGTGTTTCTGAGTCCGTTCTCGTCCTTGATTCCCCATGCTCGGGCCAATCATTTCATCCTCCGTTTCTGAGCGCGCGTTTTGTGTCAAAAAAAAACAACCAAAAACCAAAAACCATTTCCCCATCCAATTTCATCCCTGTTCCGAGTGCGTTTGAATCAAGCTTGAGGTCCCGCCCGTGTCAAAAAAAAAGAAGAAGAAAAGAAAGCCGGTCTCGTCCTTGATTCCCAACCCCACTTTCAATTTCCCCCCATCCAATAATATCATCCCTCCACGCGTTCACCCGTGTCGGAAATAATATCATCCCTCCATTTCTGATGAGCGTGCGTTTTGAAGCCGTGTCGGAAATAATATCATCCCTCCATTTCTGATGAGCGTGCGTTTTGAAGGTTCCCCACCCGTGTCGGAAAGAAGCCAGAGCAATGAAGTAGCGGAAGCAGACCCTGTGCCCAGAAGACGGGGGTGGTGAAAGGAGCCTCACCCGACTTGCCGCTGGGGGTCGCCTGCTTGCCGTCCGCGGGGAATTTGAGCACCGGGGGTGCCATCAGGTCGGCAGGGATGATGATCCCGTGGCAGGTGCTGAAACAGCGCTGTGTGGTTGAAAAGAAATGATGATGAGTGCAATCGCATCAACATCACCCCGCCCCATCCAATCGCCGTCCAAACACCACCCAAGCATCACCAACAAGCATCATCATCATCATCATCATCATCATCATCATCATCATCATCATCTCCAGACCTCGACGTGTGTACTGCGGTCCTTGACGGCGATCGACTCATTGACCAGGGTGGGCGCCAGGGCCTGGCCCTTGTGCAGGTAGCGCAGCTGGTGGGTCGCCGGATCCATCCGGAACCGCTCCACAAAGAGGTCCTGGTGCGGGGGTGGGTGTCGTGATGATGATGATGATGATGATGATGATGATGATGATGATGATGATGATGATGATGATGATGATGGTGATGGTGATGATGCTCGATGATGATGATGATTGGATGATGATGATGATGATTGGATGATGATGATGATTGGATGATGATGATGATTGGATGATGATGATGATGATGATGATGATGATGATGATGATGATGATGATGATGATGATGATGATGATGATGATGATGATGATGATGATGATGATGATGATGGTGGTGGTGGTGGTGGTTGTGGTGGTTGTGGTGGTTGTGGTGGTGGTGGTGGTGGTGGTGATGATGATGATTGGATGATGATGATGATGATGATGATGACGGGATGGGTCAGACCTGGGCGTCGCTGTATGCGAGGGTGATGCCCCAGCAGATCTCCTCGTTGTGGCCGATCAGCACATACGGCGCGCCGGGGGAGGAAATCCCTGTGGATATGATGTGTCAGATGTGTGTCGTGTCAAGCGGGTGTCAGCCGTATGTGCCAGGTGTGCGAAGGCGCGCCGGGTGGGGGGGTAGGTCCGGAGGACAACATGTGTGGGGGGCGGGTCAGGTGTGTGTGTGCGTGTGTGTGTCGTAAAGAGGGAAAGAAGTAACGGGAAAACAAAAACCAGAGAGGTAGAAGAGACAGCACGAATGTCGTGTGTGTCAAGATGCCGAGAGTGAGGCGGGGGGTGGGTGATGGGCTGGAGGACCTGTCACGGCCCGGTTCTCCGTGTCGTCATCGTTGAGCAGCACCAGGTGGTTCTCGTACATCAGATTCTGCCCCCCCGCCGTGTGGTGTGGTGGGCCGTGAGGAGGTGGAGTGAGCAAGAGGAAGTGTGAATCAACGAGCGACGAAGGTGGCTCTCAGCTGTTGTCACCACTGCCCCACCCCCTCTACCAAACCCCCTCCCCCACCACCCCCGCGGACACGAAGCACAGTGTGTCTGGAATGTGTCTGATGTGTGTCTGGGATGCGTGTCTGGTGTGTGTGTGTCTGGTGTGTGTGTCTGGTATGTTTGTCTGGTATGTGTCACAATCAGGACGGACGGGGGCCGACAGGATCAGGTGGATGTCGTTGGCCATCATGGCCATCCCCTTCCCACACAGCCACATGGTCTGTGTCACCAACATCATCACCAACATCATCACCATCATCATCATCATCATCATCATCATCATCACCAACATCATCACCAACATCATCACCAACATCATGGGACGGACGGGGGCCGAGAGGATGAGGTGGATGTCGTTGGCCATCATGGCCATGCCCGTGTGTGAGTGGGCCTCGCCCACCGCCCAGAAGTTGCTGCCCTGACCGCCCGCAATCGAGGCCAGGGGGGTCTCCTGTGTTGGGACGGGGGGGGAGAGGGAGGTGGGGGGAGTGAGTTGGGGGAGGGTGAGTGCGTTGGGGGGGGGGGGGGGGGGGGAGTGGATGTGACGAGATCTTCACCACAGAACATTCATTGCGAGAAAATATCCAATGAAGCGTTTCGCGTGCCGGGGGGGGATGCCAGGATGCCCTCACGGACCTGGGGCAGCCGGTCCGCCCCGAAGCGCAGCTCGACACCGTGGAGCAGCGTGGCCGCCTGATGACGAGCACGATAAAGATGAACGGCGGGGGAGACAGATGAGGAGGCATTAGGGAAGCGGGGAAGATGAGGGATGTGAAGAAGGATGAAAGATTGGAGCAGCGTGGCCGCCTGATGAGGAACACGAGGAAAAGCGGGGAAGATGAAGTTTGGGTCCCATCCGTGAGGTGGCCGTTCGAAGAAACGGCGCTTTCTGCGCGAGTTTAGTGGATAGAACCCGGGCCAACTCGCGGACCCATCTCCACTTCCCTCCCCCCGACTCCTGGGATGGCGAGACCTCGGGTTCGAGTCCCGGGAAGAGAACCCGGGCCAACTCGACTCCCCTTCCCATCCCCCCCTCCCACCCCTCCCCCCGCGGACCTCCGGTTCGAGTTCCGGGAAGAGAACCCGGGCCAACTCGAGGCCCAGCTGGGAGACCAGCCGCCCCTTGACCAGCTTCCCGTGAAAGCCGTAGACCATCGACCAGGCCAGGAGCCTGATCAGGTGTGTGTGTGTGTGTGTGTCATCCTATTTCGACTGCCAGTAACCTGCAAACCTGATCAAAGCCAGCACTTGCTCGGGTGTCCACGGCTCGGGGGTCAGCTTGAGCAGCCCGAACTCACAGGCCACCTGCTTGGGCTGAGTCTTGATGAAGTGGTTGATACCCCCGGTATAAGCCACTAGTTCCTCCTTCATGTCGGCCGGAAGGGTGGGGTACTGTTGGGCAGCAATACGACCCCAGCCTAGTTTGAAAAGGCAGAAAGTGCGGGGAAAAGAGGAATTGGAAAAAACCGCAGACCCCAGAGGCGGGCCCAACGATCAGATGAGAGCACAGATTCACCGAGGAGTTCAGAGAGTCTCCCATAGGAAAGGCGCTTTTTCAACTCCATCTGGTGAGTTTGAATGGTGAGTTTGAATGGTGAGTTTGAATGGTGAGTTTGTGAAGCAACGGGCAAGAGCGAACCTGGAAGAGACGATCCTGCGCATGCACATAGCCGAGCGTAAAATACAAATCTTTCATCGAATGGGCTAGCGAAAAGACGTTTGAAAATTTCAAATCCAATCGTAGTCACAGACCATAGATATGTGGCACGCCCCACTTGTCCCGACTGATCTCAACGGGCCGCTGCAAGTCGGGTGCCACAAAAGTCCCGTTGTGCTCGGCAAGGCTGATCTTCGCCTTGTGCAGCACATAACTTTTCATCACAGAATTACCCATTTCGATAGAGTGACTTCCAGTGACTCCGGAAGAGCAGCCGACGTGGCCTGGGCGTGTTCACCAAAAATGCCGAAGGGAGATAAAAAGAAGCAGGAACAGGAGCAGCCCGTCGCCCCTGAGAATCCCGAGGAAAAGGTTCCCAAGAGCTTTGTCTTCGCGAAGCCCGGCAAGGCGGGACACGACGTCACATCGCTCATGTTGGATTTCCGCCGTGTGATGCTGCCAAATACTGCCCCGAACCTCCAGGTCTGCTCCGATTGTCACCACTGTTGTAGAGACCACGACTGTGCCGTAGGTCACGAAGCGAAATGTTTTGAAGGATTTCCTCCAGGTCGCCGGCCCTCTGGGCGTGACGCATCTCCTGAGCTTCACCTCCACCGTGAAGGGTATTTATCTCCGGATGGTTCGTCGGGTTTTTCCCACTGGTCCCTATTTCTTCTTTGTCTTCCCACAACTCAGGCTCGCATGCCCCGCGGACCCACGCTCACTTTCCGCATCGATCAGTATTCCCTGATGAAGGATCTGGCCAACACTCAGCTGAACCCGGCTTTTGTGAAGAAAGACTTTGAAGTGGCACCTTTGGTCTGCCTTCCATTCAGAACCACACCAATGGATCATCTCCGATTTTTTGACAGGTTGTACTCAACAACTTCACCCAGGACGTTCCCCAGGTCAAGCTGACCAAATCCATGTTCCAGCACCTCTTCCCTGCGCTCAACATTGAAACGGTCTGTGCTCCTGATGCACACTTTGACCGGAGGGTCCTGACGGGCCCACCTTGCCATCCACCGTCTCATTTTTGGCCCGTTTCCGGCTGTCTCTCCCTCCCCGGGGGTTGGTCACCCCACGCGCGCAGGCCAAGACCGAGGATTGCAAGCGGGTTGCCCTTCTGAGTCGCAACTCGGCAGACGACTCGATCGAGTTCCGGCACTTCCACATCAAGACCCGTCCCGTGGGCATCACCAAGGTCGCTCTCCCCCCCCCCCCCCCATCCCCGGTCCCTCCTCCTTCCTCCCCGTTGCCTCTGGGTTCGGGTTGCTTTTGGGGGGTCTCCTTTACTTACTTCGCCCATTCGCCAAACATTTCGATCAGTCCCTTTGCTCCAGATTCACTCACCCGCCCGCCCCCGCCCCCGCCCCCGCCCCCCGCCCCCGCCCCCGCCCCCGCCCCCGCCCCCGCCCCCGCCCCCGCCCCCCGCCCCCCGCTCCCCCGCCCCCCGACCCCGACCCCGACCCCGACCCCGACCCCGACCCCGACCCCGACCCCGACCCCGACCCCGACCCCCAGCCGCTGCGTGAGGTCCTCGAGAAAGCCGGCGAGGTGGATCTGTCCCAGTACCGCGACGCCTCGAGTACATCCTCCAGTCCGTGATCACCCCTGTCTGACTGATGGATGGAGGATTGGGTGGATGGGATGGGATGGGATGGGATGGATGGGATGGGATGGGATGGGATGGATGGGATGGGATGGGATGGGATGGGATGGGATGGGATGGGATGGGTGGGATGGATGGGTGGGATGGATGGATGGATGGATGGATGGATGGATGGATGGATGGATGGGATGGCTGGGTGAATGGGATGGATGGATGGATGGATGGATGGCTGCTGTGGCTGGCTGGCTGGCTGGCTGGCTGGCTGGCTGGCTGGCGTGTGTGTGTGTGTGTGGGGAAGGAGGGAGGGTCATGCCCTCCTCGCCGCGCTCCTCCTCACTCCTCCCATTCCCGCTTCCACGCCATCGACAGGCAGCTGAACGGTGCGGCTGCGGACGGCACGGCGCCACCGGCTGACGGGGCTGATGCCGACTTCGCCGAGGATGACCTGCTGCCCACAGACCCGCCGCCGGCGGCCCCAAGAAGCCCAAGACGGCCGGTCCGTATGCGTGGGTGGGTATGTGGGCGGGTGGGCGGTGGGTGGGTGGGTGTGGGTGGGGAGGAGTTTACCCATCGACCCTCACATCCGCACCCCCCGCTTCTTTTTCTTCTTGCTTCATCATCACCATCACCATCCAGTCATCAACCAATCATCAACATCATCATCTAGTCATCATCATGGTCATCGTCATCATCACCGCCATCACTATCATCATCATCATCATCACCGCCATCACCGCCATCACCGCCATCACCGCCATCACCGCCACCGGATGCAGCAGCTGAGATCAATCTCCTCATTTCTCACCTGCCTCTCTCGGCTCACCACCCACATATATGGGACAGTCTCGCTGGTGGAGCTGGGGCCGCGCATCCGGTTGCAGCTGATCAAGGTCGAGGAGGGCTACTTCACCGGGGAGGTGCTCTATCACCGCTTCGGTCTGTCCCCCATACGTCAACCACAGCCGCACGGGGGCACGGGCCGGGTCACGCACCTGTCCCATTTTGCCAATCAATGCTCATGACTCTTTTTGGTGGTGGTGCTGATGTTGTTGTTGTTTTGTTGGTGGTGGTGGTGGTGGTGGTGGTGATGTTGGTGATGGCAATGATGATGATGATGCTGCCGCTGGTGGATGGTGGATGGTGGTGGGTGTTGCTGCTGTTGCTGCTGCTGCTACTTGCTGGCTGCTGCTTGCTGGCGGTTGCTGGCGGCTGCTGACATCCAGTCCACAAGACGGCCGATGAGATCGCCGAACTGCGGCGGACGGTGCAGCAGCGCCAGAAGGAACGCGAGGCCCGCCGCAAGCAGCAGGAGGAGAACGTCAGGAAGAAGGAGGAGAGTCCGTCCCTCGCACCCCCCCCCCCCCCCCCCCCACACACACACACACACACACACCTCTCTGGTTTTTGTTTTATTTTCCCGTTACTTCGTTCCTTCTTTACACGACACACACACACACACCGTCATCATCAGCGTCAGCAGCATCACCACCATCACCATCCAGTCATCATCGCCAGCAGCACCATCATCGTTATCATCATGGTGCTGTCACTGAACTCGGGGCTGTGTGTCCCTACCTGTTCGCTACTAATGGCCGCGCCAACCAAAACACACACGAGGCCGACTGATCCAACATCACCACCTGCTTCAGCCTTTCCACATCGTCCCCATGTTTCAAGGGTGCCAGTCTCGGGACTGGTGTGATCTGCCGCGTTCGTGTTTGTGTGTCCGTCTGTGTTCTCTGCTCACAATCAGCCCTTTTCGGTTCCTCTGCAGGTCGGAAGGCGCGCAAGGCACCCAGTGGCGCCGAGGGCGAGGCCGCGCCTGCTGCCGAGGGCGCCGAGGGCGAGGACGGGAAGGGCGGCGAGGCCGCTGAGGACCTGGCCGATCTGGATGCTGACCTGGAGGACGCCGACCAGGTCACGGGGGACACCCTGGATGAGGATGTCCAGTGGTACCGCGACGAGACGGGTGGCCTCGAGCCCACTGAACGCGGTCCGTACGCCAGTGGTGATTTGGATGATTGTGATGATGATGATGATGATGGTTGGATGATGATGTTGATGATGATGATGTTGATGATGTTGATGGTTGTATGTGCTCGTGGGACGTCCCGTGGTCTCGCGATGAGACGCTGTCCGGAGCCGGTGGCGTGTTTGTTGTTGTTGTGTTCCAGCGTCATCTTGAGCCGTCGGGGCGCTGTCCGTTTTCCTGCATGCTGTGTGTCGAGAGAGACCGTGCCGGGGCATTCTCTTCACGATGCCCCTGTACTCGCCACACCTCTTCGTGTTCCCCCTGTGCTCACCACGCCTTCTTCACGATGCCCCTGTGCTCGCCCTGCATTCCCTGATGACACCTTCTTCATGATGTACTCGCGCCACTCATCTGTCGCGTTCTTCACGATACCCCTGTGCGTTCTTCAATGTTGCGTTTCTCGTCGCAGACCTGACCGCCATGGCCAAGTCGCACAAAGTCGAGGTGAAGCCCACAGATGGCGAGGCCACCGCCACGGCCACGGCCCCCGCGCAGGAGGCGGAGAAGAAGGATGAGGACCAGGACAGGAGAAAACCCCAGGGCAAGGGCAAGGTCGGCCTCTCCCCACCACCATGCGATTTCTTGAGATCTCATCTCTTTTTGTCTTTTCCTCGTGTGTCTCGTCTCCACAACAGCGGACACCGAAGTTCCGGCAGCAGGCCGTCGCGGACGCCTCTGTCGCGGGGTCCAAGAAGCACAGGCGAGGCGACGATGATGCCGCCGGGGAGAAGAAGCCCAGACGGGGGGGCAAGAAGGGTTCCAAGTAGTTTCTTTCTTATCTTTCTTATTTTCTTCCCGACTTTCTTTTTTCATCCACTCGAGTTGACACAATCTGCGATCAGAAAAATCTCTGGCAAGAAATTCGCTGGTTCCGAAGTATCTCCCCTTTTAACCAAGACCTTAGCTTTTTTGCTCCTTTCGCCCTGAATGTGCGTGTGCGGGAGGAGCAAGGATTGAATTCGCCAGATGAACGGAAGTCACCCCGGCATTCGACCGCAACTCCACAATGAAGCTTGTTCGGTTCCTGCAGAAGCTGAACAATGAAACTGTCTCTATTGAGCTGAAAAACGGCTCGATTATTCAGGGGACTATCACTGGTTCGTGTTGTGCCTGCCACTTGTCCCCATTCCTCACAATCTTCCGATTGGGCTCCTCTTCAATTTCGGATTCGGGTTAGGTGTTGATATCAGCATGAATGCACACTTGAAAAGCGTCAAGCTGATTGCCCGGAACAAGGAGGCTCTCAGGTTGGACAACATGAGCGTTCGGGGCAACAACATCCGTTATGTTATTCTTCCCGATTCCCTGAATCTGGATACTCTTCTTGTCGAAGACCTTCCGAAGAAGTCGAAGGCGAAAGAAGGTCCGCGACCTTGGGTCCACCCTCCCAACTCATTTCACATCACATGATCCCATTGTCCGCAGAGGGTCGTGGCGGCAGGGGTCGGGGCCGCGGTCGGGGCCGTGGTGGTCGGGGCGGCCGTGGTGGCCGCGGTGGCCGCGGTGGCGATCGCGGTGGCATGGGTATGGACCGGCCTTAAGCGTTGTTGGCAGCTGTTCTTGTTATTCTTGTTTAGTCTTAATCACCCCTGTTTCCACTCTCCCGTCCTGTCCCCTTCGGCGGCGGTATGTGCTGGCCAAGCCCGAACTGAACCCAAGCCCCCTCCATATTCTCCCACCTGGAATGTCCACAAGACCCGAGGTTGTGAGTCCGTTTTCCCAGTTTCCGCGGCGGGTATATTCCCCATGGGAGAGGTGGGTCTAATCCCCCATGATGAGCGGCGCCAGGTATACATTTCCCCCGTCGATCCAGTGTCCCATTTGTCCATCCCACCAGGGGTCAGAAAAACAAACGGGTGGAGAAGATCACGACTGCTGTGTTTGACCCCCAAGTTGCCGCGTGAGCACGCGGTGGTACATTATCGGGGGATCAAAAACTCTCCTCGTGATGCTCGGTCCGATCCATGGACCTGTTTCCCTGGGGGGTGCATTCCGGGCACCATCATCATGGTGTGGTTGGTGGTCCACACTTCCCCAAACCCGATCCTCATGCCGGGGTTGAGTCGACCGCACCCCCCACCCGGAAGTCAACCTCACCCCCGACACCCGGACGCATGCCGGGGTTGAGTGGACATCACCCACACCCGGGTTACTCATGCCGGGGTTGAGTCGACCTCACGCCGCCGGGGTGGTGGTGGCAACCACAGCCGCCAGGGGAGCTGGGTTTGAGTCGACCTGACCCACCACCGCCGTCTGGGCCGGGGTTGAGTCGACACCGGTGGAAATAACCTGAGCGGGGGTTGAGTCGACACCAGCAGGGGTGGTCGCGACTGCGGTTGAAGTGCTCGTCGAGGTTGAGTCGGCATGGGGGGCCAGCACGGTGACGGGGGGTGAGGCCCGTGGGGCCGGGGCGAAGTCGGCATCGGTGAACTCGACCGTGTCCGCGATGGAGGTCGACTCGAGAAGCTCCACCAGGCCTGCAGGGATGGGATGATGATGATGATGATGATGATGATGATGATGATGATGATGATGACTGGATAATGATGATGATGATGATGATGATGATGATGATGATGATGATGATGATGATGATGATGATGATGATGATGATGATGATTGGATGATGATGATGATGATTGGATGATGATGATGATTGGATGATGATGATGATTGGGTGATGATGATTGGATGATGATGATGATTGGGTGATGATGTTGCTGCTGATTGGATGGTGGTGGTGATGATGGAGATGCTGATGCTGGTGGTAATGATGATGATGATGATGACTGGATGCTGGGGGCTGGATGCCGACTGAATCAAATTCGCGGACCCTCATCGTGCTGGTGGTCATGATGATGGAGATGGAGATGGTGATGATGACTGGAGCTGCTGGGGGCTGGATGAGCGGACCCTCATCGTGCGAATCGATGGTGACGATTGACTCGACAAGGCGGAATGACCCGGGGTCAATCAGGCAGTCCTGATGAGGGTGAAGGAAGGGATGTGAAGGAAGGCGGTGGTGATGAGGGTGGGGTGAGGGGGAGGGGGAGGAGGATGGATGATGACGACCTGCCAAAGGCAAGGGGTGAGATGGGGGGTGGGGTGGGGTGGGGGGGAGGAGAGCCACACACATGGGGGAACCACACATTGGGGGGAGCCACACACACGGGGGGAGGTGTGTGTGTGTGTGGGGGGGGGGGGGAGTCACACATTGGGGGGGTGATGCCGACCATGACGAGCTGCTGGTCGGCTGTCGACTCGGCCCGGATTCGCCTGATGTGCCCCTCGATCTGCCCCCGAATCTGCAGGCAGAGGGGATGGGGATGATGATGATGATGACTGGATGAGGATGTATGGATGATGATGATTGGATGATGATGATTGGATGATGATGATTGGATGATGATGATGATGATGATTGGATGATGATGATGATGATGATGATGACTGGATGAGGATGTATGGATGATGATGACTGGATGATGATGATTGGATGATGATGATTGGATGATGATGATTGGATGATGATGATGATGATGATGATGATGATGACTGGATGAGGATGTATGGATGATGATGATTGGATGATGATGATTGGATGATGATGATGATGATGATGATGATGATGATGATGATGATGATGATGATGATGATGATTGGATGATGATGATGACTGGATGATGATGATGATGATGATCCACCTGTCGATCTGATCCCGAATCTGTGCGGCCAGACCAGACCAGCGTGGTGAAGGGAGGGGGGGGGTGATAGCCACCAGAGCATCTGGGGAATGGGGGGGGGGATAGCCACCACCGACCAGCAGGGCGGCATCAAGCGGGAGCCGCAATCGGACGAGCATCTCGGCCCGTTCAAAGGGCAGCCCCGCCTCGCGCAGCGCCCGAATGCCATCCAGGGCCTGCGGGATTTAGTGGAGTGAACCCCGAGGTGATCGCCACTCGACCCAGACCTGCTTTTTGGGGTTTTTCGAGGGATCGAAGGGGAACCGGATTTCGCGGAGAGCCTGCTCAACTAGGGGAATGGGGAATGCCCGCCTGGGGGGGGAGTGCGATTTTTGGGGATGACTGTGATTGCGGGGTGTTCCTCCAGACCTGGTTTTTGCGTGCACGCACTTGGCGGCAATAATCGTGGCCATGTCCCGGAATGCCGCCTGGAAGATGTTTTCACGCTCGAGTTCGCCGGCCTGTACTTCGCCTGTGTTGAGAATCTAGGAGGTGCGACATGTGTGAAAGCTGTGGAAGGACGAGGGACGGGGACACGGACTTCGAGAACAATTTTCTCCTGATCAGTTGATCCGAAACAGTCTTGGAGGTCCTGCTTTTTGGCGACGACAGCCTTGGAAACGTTTGTGAAAACAACGTGTCTTCGAAGAACCTCCTCGATATCCTTTTCTCTAATGGCCAGGTGAAGTCAAACGAAATCGGGGGATGCAGACCGCCCTGTTCGCCAGTCGTGGACCTTGTTCTTATAGCAAGCAACCTCAAACCTTTTGCCGCATTTCTTCAAACGCACCACCGAGACATCAGTGAGTCCCTTGACATTAATTGGAGTGAAAATTTGAGCCATCACAACGAAAATAGTATGTTTTCCCCCACCGGAGAATCTCGTCAAGTCGCCTGTCATGGACATGGAACCCAGTCTGCTTTTTTGCCTTTTGCTCCCTCTTCTCAGGTTCGCTTTATTGGTAGCGGCTCGCGAGTTTGTGGAGCTTCTGCAGAAGCTGCAGTTGCAGGGCCTTCTACCTGTGGATAGCTTAGCTAGCCTCATCGAGGTGTGTTCTTTGGGGGACGATGCGCTAGAAGGGGTGGCCACAATGGAAACGAACCACCCGGGATTATTGAGGGATACCTACTCGATTGACCAGAAGACTGCTGTTTTCCTTGCGGCATGGCTCTGGAAAAAGTTTCCTGGTGGTCTGGCACCCCATCTCACACTCCCCTCTTATCCCAACCCAGCATCAAAACACCGAAGGAGGTTTCCAATACCTCAACCTGTCCCAGGTCTTGCCTTTTTTTACGGTGATCTTTTTTTTGGCGATCAACACTTGTAGTGGGCCGCCCGGCCGACCAACCTTGGCCCGATCATCTTGACGATCCATATTTCCCTCAACCAAGAGACGACCCGCATTTTTTCGCGAAAATCACCGCGGGGGAGGTGACGCAACTTCTCCAGCACCCCGGCGCGAACCCCACCGTCGTCGCACCGAACCGTCACGACGTGCCCGATCTCCGGACTTTGTCTTTGTGGGGACTGGACGAGCAAATGTTCAGCCCGAGCTTTCTCGGGCATTGCATCTATGCACTGGAAAGGCCCATTACAATCTTTCCTTCCATCCGCGTGGCCCCAGCGACCGCTACGATCACTGACACCACCAATCACAAGGCCACCACAACCACGGCCACAGCCACGGCTCCCCCACTGATCTGTCGACCGGTACCCATTGGCAAAAAACAAAGGTCGCACTTTTGTTCCTCTGTATGACACGCATACACCTTGCTTGTCCCCTTTGAGGATGATTGGATGATCGGATGATGATGATGATGATGATGATGATGATGATGATGATGATGATGATGATGATGATGATGATGATGATGATGATGATGATGATGATGATGATGATGATGATGACTGAATGATGATGATGATGATGATAATGATAATGATGATGATGATGATGACTGGGTGAAGATGATGATGATGATGATAATGATGATAATGATAATGATGATGATGATGATGATAATGATAATGATGATGATGATGATGACTGGGCGAAGATGATGATGATGATGATGATGATGATGATTGGATGATGATGATGATGATGATGATGATGATGATGATGATGATGATGATGATGATGATGATGATGATGATGATGATGATGATGATGATGATGATGATGATGATGATGATGATGATGACTGGATGGATGATGATGATGATGATGA
The DNA here is from genome assembly GCA_027972325.1 of Paratrimastix pyriformis. Lineage (NCBI taxonomy): Eukaryota > Preaxostyla > Paratrimastigidae > Paratrimastix > Paratrimastix pyriformis. Next base: position 37,272 of record JAPMOS010000139.1, read on the forward strand.
TGATGATGATGATGATGATGATGCTGATGATGATGATGATGATGATGATGATGATGATGATGATGATGATGATGATGATGATGATTCTGATTGGATGATGCTGATGATGATGATGATGATGATGATGATGATGATGATGATGATGATGATGATGATGATGATGATGATGATGACTGGATGATGATGATGATGATGATGATGATGATGATTGGATGATGATGATGATGATGACTGAATGATGACGACTCTCCGCTCCTTCTTCCCCTCCTTTCCCCAGCTTACCAACGGCCGCTGAGCCCGAGAATGCCTACCTGTTGGGGGAGGCCTCAACCGATCTCTCACTGCTTCGCGCGGTCATCGGCCGACTCGCCGATTGCATGGATGCACTGGTCAAGCATTTGAATTTGAACGCCCTGAAGGCCTCGCCATCATTATTGTTGTCCTCCCCGCCGCCATTATCACACCACATCCTTGCAATGCGACAATTATTGGCCAGCAGGGGCACCACGTCCACGCCCCTGCCCATCCCGTCCACCCCGCCGCCTTCGCCCTCCCTGCAGTTGCCGCCCCGTTTCTCGCCCAACCCATTCGGATGCACTTCGCCCGTGTCCTCGTCATCCCACTCCCCTCCCTCCTCGCCCTCGCCCTGCCCCTCCACCGCATCCTCCTCGTCCGCATCGCCAGCGGGGAAGCGCCTGAATTGGCCGCGGGGTTGCCCGCCCGCTGGCCTGGAGGAGGTGCCCCTGCACCCCAGTGTCGCCCTGGGGTTCGTCGCGTTCCCGTCGCCTGGTGACCCGGCGGGGGAGGAGACAGTCCGCAGTGAGTTTGACGAGCTGGCGAGGGAGGCCGGGCTGGGACGGTACCTGGACAATGACCGGCTGTTTGTATTCTTCCCGAGACACTTGTAAATTTGGGTTGATGCCGATTTGTCGATCAAAATACAAGATGACGAGCCCGTGAAAAATCACAGAGTTCGCAGCGAATTTGACGAGCTGGCTGGGGAGGCCGGGCTGGGACGGTACTTGGACAATGACCGTGCGTTTGTCTTCTTCCCGAGTGGCTCTTCTTGTCATTCGAGGTTGATATGATCTTGTTTGACGAGTTGAAAAAAAATCCAAGATGACATGCCCTTGTCAACAAACAACAGTTAACTGCACTGTCAGGCGGTGCCCGTTCATGAATTCGTCGCCCGCCAAGGGCCTCCTGACGGGGGTTTGTCGGCGCGAGTAATCTGTCTTCTTAAACATGTCGCCTGCACCCTCGCCTGGTGACTCGGCGGGGGAGGAGGCTGAGTTTGCCGAGCTGGCGGGGGCCGGGTTTCGGTACTTGGATAATGACCGGCTGTTTGTATTCTTCTTGAAGTTTGATGGTTTGACGATAAAACTGTCAGGCAGTGCGCCCGTTCATTAATTCGCCCAAAAAGTTGCCGGCCAAGCTGGGCCTCCTGCAGGCTGGGGTTTGTCGAGTGACGTGGTCAGGGAGCAGTGAGTTTGCCGAGCTGGCGGGGGAGGCGGCTTGCGTTTGTCTTCTTCCTGAGAGGCATTGGGTTTGACGAAAAATACACAGACCAGCCCGTGCACGAAAAACAACAGTGATAGACAGTGCCAAGGGGCTTCTCCTGATGGCAGGGGCTCGGATTGGTTGGGGTTTGACATAAAAACACAGCGTCCTGTGCCGAAATAACCATGGGAGTGTGCTGGGACGGTACCTGGAAATGACGGCTGTTTTACCGAAGCCGTTAAGTCTTCTCTGTCTCATCCCGGACTCGGCCAGGGCCGGATCCATCCATCGCTCGTTGCCGTTCGTCATGTGCCATAGAGAGACCGAGAACCATGCTGTGTATTTGCTCGGACGCAGGCGAAGAGAAACGTTACTCCGGGCCCTTCTCGTCGCGCGTTATTCGATGGGCCCCGGGCCTCATGACCTTGTATTGGCCACACTAACAGTGAGCTCCTCCGGGACCCGCGCAGTGCCGATTCTTACAGGGACGCGGGGAAAGAGTAGGTCTGCAAAAGGACGAGATCAACCCCCGAAAGAGAGAACGAGAAAGCCACATGAGGAGAAATGAAGAGGAGAGGAGAGGAGAGCGAATCATGGGAGAATCATAAGCATCTCCAATCTCATCCCGTCATCATCATTGAACATCATCATCGCCCAGTCATCATCATCATCATCATCATCATCATCATCATCATCATCATCATCATCATCATCATCATCATCACCCATCATCACCCATCATCACCCATCATCACCCACCACCACCATCATCATCATCATCATCATCATCATCATCATCATCATCATCATCATCATCATCATCATCATCATCATCATCATCATCATCATCATCATCATCATCATCATCATCATCATCATCATCATCATCCAATCATCATCATCCAATCATCATCATCATCATCACGAACCAGCGACCCATCGGAGTAGGTGGGTGCGAAGTTGTAGATGAGGAGGGTCTTCTCCAGGTCGGCGCCCAGCTGGTGGCCGCTCTGGCGGCAATCCTGCACAAAGTAGTTCACCACCCACTCCACCGCCCGCACCGCTGCATCCCATCCAACATCCAGGTGATGATGACAAATCTGCCCAACTTAGACCGTTCGACACCCATTGCACGACCCGCACCGCTGCATTCCACCCAACAGGGCGCATCCGTGATGAGAAAGAAGAAAGTCGGTCGACACACAAGTTGACATTCGGGTGATGAGAGATTTTAAACAACACGAAGCAGCGCGCCACAGACACTTAAGAACTGTGGTCAGGTCGCAGGTAGGTGATGATGACGACACCCTCCACACCCCCAACATGAACGATGCGAGATTTGAAGACAGACACACAACAACAACACAGAGGACGACACATTGAAAGAAAAAGGATCAGTGACATAGGAGTGAGTGTGTGACGGACCCTCAACGGAGTGATCGAGTTTCTCGCCCGTGCCCCACTCGTACTGGTTCCGCTCGGCATGCCTGCACATCGGGGGGCAGATAACACGACAACAACAATGATGATTGGATGATGATTGGATGATGATGATTGGATGATGATTGGATGATGATGATGATTGGATGATGATTGGATGATGATGATGATTGGATGATGATGATGATTGGATGATTGGATGGTGCTGATGATTGGATGATGATTGGATGATGATTGGATGATGATTGGATGATGATGATGATTGGATGATTGGATGGTGCTGATGATTGGATGATGATTGGATGATGATTGGATGATTGGATGATGATGATGCCTTTTCAGATGTCTCTCGGATTATCAGCGATCGGCATCACTTCGTCGAAATGGGTTACAGTGGGAGACGCACGGCCCTCATCACTACGTAAGAAGAGGAGGAAGAGTGATATCCCACCCCGGTTGGTCATTTTATTATGGGATCGTCCCATTATTTTTTTGGATGGCTCGGGACCGTACTGATTCCGCTCGGCCTGTCTGCACACGGGTACCAAAAAAATACAACAACAACAACGACAACGACAAAGGGGTGGCTATGACCGGTGTGATGGTGGCTACGACCGGGGTGATGGTGGCTACGGGTGATGGTGGCTGCGACCGGGGTGATGGTGGCTCCGACCGGGGTGATGGTGGCTGCGACCGGGGTGATGGTGGCTCCGACCGGGGTGATGGTGGCTACGACCGGGGTGATGGTGGCTACGACCGGGGTGATGGTGGCTGCGACCGGGGTAATAGTGGCTACGACCGGGGTGATGGTGGCTACGACCGGGGTGATGGTGGCTGCGGCCCTGGGTGTCGGCTATAACCCATGTGCGGTGATGGTGGCTATAACCGGGCGATAATACGTGATGGTGGCTATAACCGGGTGTCATGTAGCTATGGCGGCTATGACCGGGTGGTGGTGGCTTTGATCCATGTGCAGTGATGGTGGCTATGACTGGGTGATGATGGCTGTGACCGTGGGGGATGCCGACCATTGGAGGCCATAGACGGGGTACTTACGGCCCTCCACCACTGAGATGAACCTGCGGCCCTGGGTGTCCGCGTTGGTGGCTATGACCCATGTGCGGTGATGGTGGCTATGACCCGATGATAGTGGCTATGACCCGATGATAGTGGCTATGACCCCCGATGATGACCCGATGATAGTGGCTATGACCTGGGGATGCGATGGTGGCTACGACCGGGTGATGGTGGCGATGACCGGGTGGTGGTGTGGTGGATGGTGACTATGACCGGGTGCTGATGACGATTGGCTGTGACCGTGGGGGATGCCGACCATTGGAGGCCATAGACGGGGTACTTACGGCCCTCCACCATGGAGATGAACCTGCGGCCCTGGGTGTCCGCGTTGGTGGCGAGCACCCGGTAGAAGCCGGGCAGCACCCGGTCGTTGTAGAAGTCATCGGGCGTGATGCCGTAGTGGTGCCAGTTGATGGTGACCGGCTTGGTGCTCAGGGTGGTCAGGACATCTGGAGGGGGGTGATGGAGACATGGGGTGAGGAAGATTCGAAGGGATGGTGATGGGGGGTGATGCCGTAGTGGTGCCAGTTGATGGTGACCGGCTTGGTGCTCAGGGTGGTCAGGACATCTGGAGGGGGGTGATGGAGACATGGGGGTGATGAAGACCGAGATGGAGATAGTAGGGGCGAGGAAGACATGGGGGTGATGGAGACATGGGGGTGATGGAGACATGGGGTGATGGAGACATGGGGGTGATGGAGACATGGGGTGATGGAGACGATGTGGGTGATGGAGGTGATGGGGGGTAGTGGTGCCAGTTGATGGTGACCGGCTTGGTGCTCAGGGTGGTCAGGACATCTGGAGGGGGGTGATGGTGACATGGGGGATGGAGACATGGTGGTGATGGAGGTGATGGGGTGTGATGCCGTAGTGGTGCCAGTTGATGGTGACCGGCTTGGTGCTCAGGGTGGTCAGGACATCTGGGGGATGGAGACATGGGGTGATGGAGACATGGGGTGATGGAGACGACTCGAAGTGTGATGAAGGTGATGGGGTGTGATGCCGTAGTGGTGCCAGTTGGCACCCAGACGGACCTGCCGGGGTGGTCGCCTTTCCCAGCATCCGCGAGGTGGCAGTCTCCGGGGTGAACTCCAGCGGGAGTGGAAGATTATAAGAATCGAAGCCGAACGAGAGAATGCTGTGGTTTGTCGAGGCCAGAATATTCAGCAGCTGGAACCCCATGCATGTACTACCCGGGGGGAAGAAGATTTTTGTTTTAATTGGGGCCATGCAGTCATTGCATCAACAGACCCAAACAGGGGGAAGTAATCGCCGTTATTTGTGGCCTGGATGGCCTTTTGGAAAAGGTAGTTGGCAGTTTCCCAGTAGGTGGTGCCCACATCAAGGCTGAGAGGGGGTGATCAGGGAGGGGCGGAGCGACTATGGGCAGACCTGAGCCCGCCGCCAGTGAAGAAAATCCCATTGATCTGGCTGAAGATGGAGTCGAGACGGTCATGGGTCGCATCGTACGGGATGACCAGAATCCGGGCACCACCGGCTTCAAGCCACTTCACGTAAGACGCCGAGATGACACTGGTTTGAGGGGTCGGGTCATCCGAGGCGGGTTTTGCCAAAATACCGATCACTGGACGCAGATTCAGCGCAAGGGCCGCCTGGACAAGAACGAGAGCGACGAGGACCGAAAAAAACGGTCTCATTTTTCCGTTCCCTGTGACACAAGGAATATTACCCAAGGGTTGGTTTCGCTCTTTCCGGAGTCGTTTTTCGGGGCAAGAAGACGACTAGCCGAGCCTTTCAGCGGAGTTTTTTGTTTTATTTTTGCGAAGCGGTCGTCTTTTTATTTGCGGCAAGTGCTCATGCGACTTGTCCAGCTGTCGGCACTTTCACAGTTTTCGAGCTGAACTACGGTTCGTTATTCGATCTTCCATTTGCTGAAAAACAGGTTTTTTTCCGCTAGATTGCTGGGTGCTGAACTCAAACCAGCTCAAGTGGGCCGCAGCCCGATCTTTTTGTTCGACGGCATTCGGAAGCGATGCCGATCCAGGTGAGTTAGCCACAATCGCGAACGCTACCGAATGGAACGCGGTTAAATCGATGGTTTCCAACCAAGAGTCCGCGCTTTCCGTTTCTGACAGCGGGCATTCTGACTGATCGGAATTATCACACGTCTTCCTTTTCCTTTCTTCTTCAGGTTTTGGATTGGTCTCACACGAACTTCCTCAAGTGCTCCTTTCTATTGGTCTGTTGAAAAATTACGACACTCACATGTGAGATTTGTCTCCACCACCCCTGGGTTCCAGGCTCGATGGGTCCCCGTACAACTACACCGCGTGGGCGACCGGGCAACCGACGGCCAGTTCCAACTATGTGGTGATGTACACCGACACGAGCAAGGGTGGTGGTGGCTGGTTGATTGCGACTTCTTCAGGTGGAAGCAAGGTCGACAGCCCCCAGGGGTTCTTGCCGCTCGTCCCCCATGCCCCCAAATGCGCAACACAACACTTTTTTTTTTCTTTTGGGACACGGGTCGGACCCCATGTTTAATCAAAACGCACACAGAAATGTGGGAATGGGGAAAAAAAGAACAGGAACGGAATCAGAAAAAATCTCATCACACACCCAGCACCCCCCCAAAGGCCCCAGCCGGCACTCGTTGTCCGCAGGACAGAAATGGAGGGTGTAAATTGGATGGGGGATTCAAGGACGGGAACGGAATCAGAAAAAACACTCCACCACACACCCAACACCCCACACACCCCCACAACAATCTTCTTATTTTTTTTTTTTGACTCCAACCTTGTTTCTTTGTAGGATACCCTCTGTCGAGCCCACAGCAGCTCGGCCAGCCTGTGCTCCGTCAATGGGCTGTGCACGGCGCAGGGCGATGCGGGGGCGCACTGCTTCAACGGCAGCTGCCTTTGTAGCGACGGGTATTTCGGCAGCCTGTGCCAGCGCAGTTCCGTGACGCCCCCTTCCACACCCAAACCATCACAAACCATCATAAACCATCACAAACCGCCACAAACCGCCACAAACCGTCACAAACCATCACAGACCATCACAAACCGCCACAAACCGTCACAAACCGTCACAAACCGCCACAAACCATCACAAACCATCACAGACCATCACAGACCATCACAGACCGTCACAAACCATCACAGACCGTCACAAACCATCACAAACCGCCACAAACCATCATAAACCATCATAAACCATCATAAACCATCATAAACCATCATAAACCATCATAAACCATCATAAACCATCACAAACCATCACAAACCATCACAAACCATCACAAACCATCACGAAAGGGCTCAGAATGTCTCACGCTACCCATCTCGGGGTGTACGGGCCTCTCTGCCCCCTCCACCCTCTGCTCCTGCAGATTGCTCCCAGTGCGTTCACGGGACGTGCGCCAATGGCCTTTGCACATGCTCGGCTGGCTACGAAGGTGAAACTTGTGCTCAGATCGCTGGTCTGTTTCACCCCCCCCCCCCCCCCCCCCATCCATGGACAGACGGACACGGCTTTCGTTTTTGGGTGACACGAGTGGGGATCTCATGACTTGGGGCAAACGGCGACGGAAAGCATCCGGCCCCGTCCAACACTCCCTTTCATCACTCATGGTCAGCTGTCCCGTCCCCGACCCTCACACTTATTCGCTCTCCCTTTCACGTCCCCTACCCTCACAATGCTCCTCCGGCACTCATTCGCTCTCCCTTTCGCGTCCCCGACCTTCACAATGATCTCCGGCACGGCCAGCTGTCCCGTCCCCGACCCTCACCGCTGGCCAAGTGAGTCCAGCACACTCACTCTCCCCGTTCACTCATTCTCTCCCTCCTTTCATCACCAGTGGCCAGCTGTCCCGTCCCGACCCTCACGGCCGGCCAAGTGATCCTCTCAGGCTGCCTCAACAAGGCTCCCATCAACGCCACCTGCTCGCTTGGCTGTCAAACAGGGTACTACCCGGCCCCTGGGGCCACCCAGGGCAACGGGACTTGCACCCAGACCGGGGTGGGACAGGCCGGGTACCCCGCCATCAACTTGCAATGTGACGGTCCGTGCGGGGGGATGGCCATTATTCTGCGGTCGTCATCATCATCCAATCATCCAATCATTCAATCATCATCCAATCATCCAATCATCCAATCCCACCCCACCATCATCAACTTGGCACTGCGACGGGGGGTCGGTCTGTGAAACGCACACACAGACCTCAGGTGAACGTCTTGACTCGCTTGCATGCCTCCCTGTGGGTGTCTGTGTTTGACTATTTGCGAGTTCATCATCATCATTTTGTGATTCTTGTTGGCCCACCGGCCCCCCAAGTTCGCTCAAGCTGTGTGTCATTTGAGACCCTTCCTGTCCGATTGATCAGCCCCTCTTCATTCAACCTCAAAGCAACTTGTGTCACTTCTGTCACCACCCACCATCCATCCATTCATATCATCACCCATCTTCACCCAACACACCCCCACATCCCCTCATGACCCTCTCAGCCTACGCCTGCGAGGCCCCCGCCCTGCCGGCCGCTGTCCAAGTTGCCTCGGACTGCGTGGTGGGTGCGCCCCTGGGCTCACCATGCACCCTCGGCTGCCCCTGGGGGTATATCCCCTCGGGGAATGCGTCCTACCCGTGTCGGGTGACGGGCCCGGCAAGCGCCGCCTACATGGGTGGATCCCTCGTATGCACGGGTCCGTGACATGAGCAACTGTCCCACCATCGTCATCGACGTCGCTGTCGTCGTCGTCAATCATCCAATCATCAACATCATTATCATCATCATCCAACCATCATCATCGCCACCTCCATCATCATCATCATCCAATCATCATCATCCAATCATCATCATCATCATCCATCAACCAATTATCATCATCATCACCACCATCCAATCATCATCATCATCATCATCACCACCCAGTCATCATCATCATCATCATCATCCAATCATCATCATCCAATCATCATCATCCAATCATCATCATCATCATCATCATCATCATCATCATCATCATCATCATCATCATCATCATCCAATCATCATCATCCAATCATCATCATCATCATCATCATCATCATCCAATCATCATCATCATCCAATCATCATCATCATCCAATCATCATCATCATCATCATCACCACCACCCAGTCATCATCATCATCATCCAATCATCATCCAATCATCATCATCCAATCATCATCATCATCATCATCATCATCATCATCATCATCATCATCATCATCATCCAATCATCATCATCATCATCCAATCATCATCATCATCACCACCCAGTCATCATCATCACGCCGGCCAATCATCATCCAAACATTATTCACATCATCACCCCCCCCCCCACACACACACACACACACACACCAGCCGTGACCTGCCCCGCCCGGCCCACGCTCTCCTCGGAAGTCGTCCTCTCGGGCTGCGATTCGGGTGACCCGCTCGGCTCCAGCTGCCTCGTCCGCTGTGCCGTTGGTTATGTTGCCTCGGGTAGTGGCATATACACATGTGCCGGCACCGGCCCTGGGGCGGCCGCCTTCGTGGGGGCAATTTGACATGCACTCGTCTGTATCCCCCCACCCACCCCCATGATGATGATGATGATGATGATGACCGGATGCTGCTGCTGCTGATGATGATGATGATGATGACGATGGTGGTGGTGGTGGTGGTGGTGGTGGTGGTGGTGGTGGTGGTGGTGGTGGTGGTGGTGGTGGTGGTGGTGGTGGTGGTGGTGGTGGTGGTGGTGATGATTGGATGATGATGATGACAAGTCAGGCGAGCTCGCTTCGTTACGCTTTCAATCTGGTGGCTATCTACCCGGGGAAGGGTTGACCTGGAGTCGACCGCGACCATCCTGCGGGGATATGGCAGGGTGGTCCGAACGACTGGTGAGGTCGCCGTCCTTCCCCGACCCGTTTGTAATTTCGACCTTGGTGGCTATCCCCCCGGGGAAGGGTCGATCGGCGGGCAACCTCAATCACGGTTCGCTAGATTTATGGGTCCCTCCAGCGAACGGTGAGGTCGCCGGCCTTTGCCAACCACTCCGAAATTTCGACCTTGGTGTCTATCCCCCCGGGGAAGGGTTGATCGGCGGGCTACCTCGACCACAGTTCGGTGGATTTATGGATCCCTCCAGCGAACGGTGAGGTCGCCGTGCTTCCCCGACCTGTTTGAAATTTTGACCTTGGTGGCTATCCCCCCGGGGAAGGGTTGATCGGCGGCCGGTACCGACCACGGTTCGCTGGATTTATGGGTCCCTCCATCGAACGGTGAGGTCGCCGGCCTTTGCCAACCACTTTGAAATTTCGACCTTGGTGGCTATCCCCCCGGGGAAGGGTTGCCCTGGAGTCGATCGCGACCACCCTGCGATGATCGGGCAAGGTGGCCCGAACGACTGCTGAGGTCGCCATCCTTCCCCGACCCGTCTGAGCCTGTTTGAATTTTCGACCTTGGTGGCGATCCCCCCGGGGAAGGGTTGACCTGGGGGCCACCACGACCACAGTTTGGTGGATTTATGGGTCCCTCCAGCGAACGGTAAGGTCGCCGACCCTCTCCGGTCATTTGAATTTTTTGGACTTTAATTTTGGTCCCATAATTTTTCCTGTGCCTCCCATACTTTTTTGGGGGTGCCTCCCAAGTAGGGTATATAAGGGCCACCCCCCCTGGGGGACTTGTGAAGATGGGGTCGGAGGGGCCGAAGGGCCGAAAAGCCGAAATGTCTTGCAGCACAGTAGGCTTAGTAGACCTGGTAGGCTCTCATGCGCCTGTGCGCCCAGGCTGCGTCCGGCCCCACCTTCAGGTGCGATCGTTGTCCGGACAACACTGTTGCGAAAATGTTGCGAAATCGTTGCGAAATCGGTGCGACACATGGTAGCGCTCTCTGGCCCCCTGCCCTTGAAGCTTAGCTTAGCCCACCACCGCCCGAACCCGCTTGGAGACCCGAAGCACAATGGCCCGCCCGGTCAAGGTTGGCGATCCCCCTCTGATGTATGCCCCTACCATCCCGGTCTTGCGACGGGTTCTCTCGGGTGCTGGTCCACGGTGACGAGCCGCTCGGACAGCTGGCCGGACCCACTCCAACAACACGGTGCGCTCTCCAGGATACCACTGTGGCCTGTGGACGTCCCCGCAGTGCTGCGGTAAGCCGGTCCCGAACACATAGGGTGTGATGACGGCTGCACTCTCCCCCTGGCAAATGGCGTGTTGCCCCTAAGTTGGCAAAAGTCCGACGGCATGAGGACTCAAAATACCAACTGCCTTTGGGTCGGGTCGGTGCCGGGGGGAGAGCCCTGGGATTTTACAGATTTTTGGAAGGCCTCAGTTCCTTCCCCCGAAAAGTCGTCCCTGTTTTTCGGTATTTATAATATGTAGAATGATGATGATGATGATGATGATGATGATGATGATGATGATGATGATGATGATTGGATGATGATGACTGGATGATGATTGGATGATGATGACTGGATGATGATGACTGGATGATGATGACTGGATGATGATGACTGGATGATGATGATTGAATCGGATCATCAATGGGCTGACGCATCCACCCCCCCCCCCCCACACACACACACACCCTCTGGCTGTCGCGTAACGACCCAGCGGCCACCTGCCCGGCCCTGGCGCCCGCCGCCCCTCTGGTTGTGGCCTCCGGCTGTCTGCCCAACGGGCCCCAGGGCGCCGCCTGCACGCTGGAATGTGGATCGGGGTATATCCCCCTGGGGACAGCCGCGTACCCGTGTACCGCCACCGGCCTGGGGATGGCCAACTATACCGGGGGTAACCTGACTTGCACACGTCCGTCCCATGATTGTGTGACTTGTTTTGTGGCTGGCGCGACCTGCGTTTCTCGGTCCCATTTTTTTTCGGGTTGTGTCGGAGGAGTGTGTATGGACCCCAGGCTGCATCATCCAGTGAACCAATTCACTTGCTCACCTCCGCTTCCCCTCCGCCTCGTCATGTGACCTGCCCTGCCCCCCGACCCGTTCCCCCGATGCTCACCATCCCGAATCTTCCCCCATTCCCCTCTCCTCGGTTGCCGTGACCTGCCCCGCCCCGTCCCTCTCCGACCCATCACTAATCATCATCATCATCATCATCATCATCATCATCATCATCATCATCATCATCATCATCATCATCATCATCATCATCATCATCATCATCATCATCATCATCATCACCATCCCAATCATCATCATCATCATCCTCATCATCACCATCATCATCACCATCCTCTCCCGTCCCCCTCTAGCCGTGACCTGCCCCGCCCCGTCCCTCTCCGACCCGTCCCTGATCATCACCTCGGGCTGTGCGAGCGGAGGCCCGCTGGGCTCGCCCTGCCTGCTCGGCTGCCAGCCCGGGCTGATTCCCTCGGGCAACGCCAGCTATCCGTGCACAGGCACCGGCACGGCGGCCGCAGAGTACAGCGGGGGATCCCTGGCCTGCACGCGTCTGTCCCTGTCCCACTCTATGCGGGTTGGGACTGATTCTGGCTTGCAAACGTCTGTCCCTGATGTACCCGTGGGGCGGGCAAGACTTTTGGGGTGTGCGGATGCGATATGCAGGTTGTTGGGCTTGCTGGTCACTGCTTTGGATCCGACCGATCCGTCTTGTCACCGGTCTCTTTCGAAAGGACACATCCTCATCCAGTCATCTTTTTCCCACTCCCCCGTCCCTCCGTCCTCTCTCGTTTTTCTTAGCCCCGGGCACCTGTGCCCCGCCCA
>JAPMOS010000139.1:52500-57500 GCA_027972325.1 Paratrimastix pyriformis
GAATGATGATGATGATGATGATGATGCCGCTGGCCCCCTAGTTCGGTCAAGCTGCGCGTCATTTTGAGACCCTTCCTGTCCGATTGATCCGTCCCTCTTCTCCGCACCCCTCCCAATCACCACAGCGGCCAGCTGTCCGGCCCTCGCGCCCTCTCCGCCACTTCAGATCACCTCGGGCTGTGCGGCCGGATCGCCCCTGGGTTCCACCAACTGCACGGTGGGTTGCCCCTGGGGTTATAACCCCATCTCCACCCCGGGTGATGATGGCTATGCCTGCACGGCGAGCGGACCGGGGGCTGCCGGGTGGACGTGGGGTGGATTGAGTTGTCTTGGTCTGTGGGGGATCAGCACCAATTTGTTTGTCGACGCTCTTGGAATATGCTTGAGCAGCGCCCTGTCTGCTCGGTTTTTTTGTCACTGCTTGATCATCAGTCCCGGTCTTCTTCACCACTCGGATCACTCGCACCAGCCCCGACCTGCGGGCCCTGTTCCCGCCAGTTCCTGCCCAATTCGCTCATCTTTGCTCATCAGCACCCCTCTTGCGTGACCCCCCACAGCACCTTTTGCCCACACGGCGCTTGTCTTGTCCTTTTCTCCCACAACTCGCGCATCGGGGTCACTGCCTGACAATGGGGCGCGCAAATTTTATGGGTGTGATGTGCACCTCCCCTCGCTCTCATTTTATAATTCGCGATTCAACACTACCACGACCCCGCACCCCATCCCAGCCCTGACCTGCGGCGCCCTGGTCCCCGACAGCTCCCAGCAAATTCTCGGCGGCTCATGCAGTGCTGAGGCCTCCCTGGGCACCGTATGCCGGCTGGGGTGCCGGCCTGGGTATATTACCCATGGTAACGGAACCTTCCAATGCCTGGGCACTGCACCTCGCATTGCCGTGTTCACGGGGGGTGACCTCTGGTGTGAAGGTCTGGCTTGCTTGGCCCCCGTGAGACTGTGCGTGTGTTTCTGTGTGAAGGTCCTCATCAGGGGATCGTGTAGGTTGAAGGACACGTTGACAGTGTGTGATCTTCTGCCCGCAAGGATGCCTCCCCCCCCACTACTCACCATCCCCATGTTTACCTTCCCACGGGACGACACCAACACAAAACCAACAACGTCTTATCAAATCGGTGACACCATCCTCTCTTGTTCCCCCTTTCCCCCCCCCCCCCCCCCCCCCCTTTTTTTTTTTTTTTCTTCATGTTCCCGGGACAACACCAACACAAAACCAACACAACGGGTTTATCAAAATCGGCGTCATCATCCCTCTCTGTTCCATGACCCCCACCACCTTTTTTTACATTCCTACGGGGCAACACAAGACCAGCAAAATGCTCATCAAATTTCCTGTTCCCTTTTCTCCACCCCCATTTAGCGGCGACCTGCCCGGCCCTCCGCCCGCCCGCCCCGGCCCGCGTCCTGTCAGGCTGCGGCGCCTCGGGACCCCTGGACAGCCCCTGCCAGCTGGGCTGCGCGGATGGCTACGCGGCCACGGGAGCCCCGGAGTACCCATGCACGGGCGTGGGCCCTGGGGTCGCCAATTACACCGGCGGGTCGCTTCAGTGTACTGGTCTGTGTTTCCGGAGGAGCAATCTCTCTTGTGTGTGTTCAGCCAAGCCAAAGAAATTATGGATGGGACTTGAAAATGGTACGTACGTAACAAAAACCCCTTCCGCGATGCGTCTTGAGCTGGGCAATAATGGTTCTCATCGTTTGGAAACAAGGTTCATGATGATGGTCGTGTGGAAACAAGGTTCATGTTCCGGCTGGGGGCAGCGACAAAGGAATCGTATTTTCTGTCAGAACTTCGAGACCCAGGCTGTCCTGCCAAAAACTCGTTGAGCGCGAAATCCGAAATGTCAGGGGAACACATACTGGCTGGAATTGGAATGGGAACTCGGCGCTGAAATCGAAGATGCTGTCAAAGTCTGCGAAGCTTTTGAAATCATTTTATACAATATTGGTTCGAACGTTCAACTCTTTGTCTTCAAAGCTTCCTGTTGCGCCTGGTTTCCCCGTATTGTCCGCTCATTGCCACCGATCATTCCGCAGCACGGACTGTTTTTTTGAGCCCAGGAACACCTTTCTTCATAATCGGAATTTCGGTATGGGAATGTCTGTTTTTTTTTTCGTAATTCCCTCATTTCGCCGGTTCCCCGTTCTGCTCCTCAGCCGCGACCTGTCCGGCCCTTGCCCTTCCCCGATCCCGTGCCGCACTTTTGTCATTTTTGTCATTTTTTACGTCAATTATTGACGCCCAATTTCGTCGTTTTTTCGTCGTCATCATCATCATCCAATCATCATCATCATCAATCAATCACCAATCATCAATCATCATCATCATCATCAGCATCAGCATCAGCATCAGCATCATCATCCAGTCATCATCATCCAGTCATCATCATCCAGTCATCATCATCCAGTCATCATCACCCAATCATCATCACCCAATCATCATCACCAATCATCATCATCATCATCATCATCATCATCCAATCATCATCCAATCATCATCCCATCATCCCATCATCATCATCCCAGTCATCATCATCCCAGTCATCATCATCCCAGTCATCATCATCCAATCATCATCATCATCCCATCATCCCATCATCCAATCATCATCATCCAATCCCGTTCTGCTCCAGCCGCGACCTGCCCGGCCCTTGCCCTTCCCGATCCCACGACCATGGTTGTCGTGACGGGATGCGTGGCCGGGGGCTCCCTGGGGTCAACGTGCACCCTGGGCTGCAAGGCGGGACTGATTCTGACGGGGAACACTGAGTATCCTTGCGTGGGCACGGGGCCTGGGGTCGCCGCCTATACCGGCGGGTCGCTGGCCTGCATCGGTCTGTGACCTCGGTGGCGATGATGATGGTTGGATGATTGGATGATGATGGTTGGATGATGATGGTTGGATGATTGGATGGTGATTGGATGATGATTGGATAATGATTGGATGATGGCTGGATGATGAAGATGAGGAAGAGGATGATGATGATGCTGATGAATGAATGATAATGATGAATGAATGAATGGATGATTGGATGATTGGATGATGATGATGATGGCTGGATGATGA
Organism: Paratrimastix pyriformis; assembly: GCA_027972325.1. Lineage (NCBI taxonomy): Eukaryota > Preaxostyla > Paratrimastigidae > Paratrimastix > Paratrimastix pyriformis. The sequence goes on from JAPMOS010000139.1 coordinate 55,583, forward strand.
TGACTGAATGATGACTGGATGACTTCCTTCCCTTTCCAATCTCTCCCGCCCGCCCCTCCATCACCCAGCGCCTGGCACCTGCCCGGCCCCCACCCTGCCCGCCTCGTCCCTCGTCGCCTCGGGCTGCGCGGCCGGCGGCGCCCTGGGCTCCTCGTGCGAGTTGCGCTGTGCGGATGGGTATGTCGCCTCGGGTGGCTTGTCGTATACCTGCACACAGACCGAGGCCGGGCCGCGGTATCTGGGCGGGTCGCTCAGCTGTCAAGGTCTGTGAAATAGTGGCACATGGGGAGGGGGGGGGGGGGGGGTGATGGAGGCACATGGGGGGGCGAGGATCGGGGGTGAACCTCCTGCTCGGGGGTTGTGGTCTCTGCGAGGGCCTTGCGGAGGTTGGGGCTGAGCTTGAAGCACCTTCTCGTCGCCCACGATGAGCACCGGGAAGCGCGGGTTGAACTGATGATGATGATGATGATGATGATGATGATGATGATGATGATGGATGATGATGATGGATGATGATGATGGATGATGATGATGGATGATGATGATTGGATGATGAGGATGATGATGATGATGATGATTGGATGATGATGATGATGATGATGATGATGGATGATGATGATGATTGGATGATGAGGATGATGATTGGATGATGATCGATCTTGGTCAGCCGGTTGCCCCGCGGCACCACACGGTGCGGCTCGGGCGTAGACAAGCACCTGTGGGGGAGGACAGCGGTGAGACGAAGGTGATCGAGTTTTGGGGATCCCCGCAGCCCTGTGACTTTCCCTCCGCTCTCTGCTCATCATCATCATCATCCAATCATCAGCATCATCACCATCACCATCATCCTCCGATCATCCGATCATCATCCAATCATCATCATGTGACTTTTCCCTGCCCCCGTCATCCCGCACCCCCGCGCCAACCCCCACCCCAGCCGTTTCCTGTCCGGCCCTGGGGCCGCTCCCCAACGGGTCCCACGTGGTGACGGGCTGCGATGCGGGGCCTCTGGGCAGTCCCTGCGTGCTGGGATGCGAGGCTGGTTTCATGCCCTCGGGAGCCACCGACTGGACCTGTGTGGGCGTCGGCGTGGGGATGGCCAATTACACGGGGGGCAGCCTCCAGTGTACAGGTCTGGGATGGTTGGATGGTGGTGATGATGATGATGATGGATGATGATGATGATGGATGATGATGATGATGATGATTGGATGATGATGATGATGGTGATTGGATGGTGATGGTGGTGATGATGATGATGATGATGATGATGATGATGATTGTTTGATTGTTTGATTGATTGATTGATTGATTGATTGATTGATTGATTGATTGATTGATTGATTGATTGATTGATGATGATGATGATGATGACTGGTGATGGTGATGATGATGATTGATTGATGATTGATGATTGATGATTGATTGATGATGATTGGATGGTGATTGGATGATGATTGGATGATGATGATGACGTGAGGATGATGATGATTGGATGATTGGATGATGATGATGATGATGATTGGATTAGAGGGAGTGGTGATGCTGAACGGGTGATGATCGGATGATGATGATCGGATGATGACGATCGGATGATGATGATTGGATGATGATGATCGGATGATGATGAGGAGGGAGGTGTTGGGTGCTGGATGCTGTGTGGTGGAACTCAAAGCCACCTCCCCCACATCCCATCCACATCACCCCCCAGCCCTGGGCTGTGTGATCGACTCGACTTGCCTGAATGGCGGCTACTGCTCACCTCCCCCCCCCACATCCCATCCACATCACCCCCCAGCCCTGGGCTGTGTGATCGACTCGACTTGCCTGAATGGCGGCTACTGCTCGGCCCGGGGCACCTGCCAGTGCAAACCGGGATGGAGCGGACCCGCCTGTGCTCACCTTGGTCCGTCCCTGC
>JAPMOS010000139.1:62500-102556 GCA_027972325.1 Paratrimastix pyriformis
GCAGGTTCGATCCCTGCATCGAGCACATTTTTCTTTTTCCTTTTTTCTCTCGCCAGATGGCAACTGCACAACCGATTCCGATTGCCACCAAGGCCTCTGCCTGGGCACTGCGCCCGAGAAGTACTGCCAGTGCGCCACCGGCCAATCGGGGACCCACTGCGAAGTCATTGGTCTGGGCTGTGTGGCGTGATGATTGAGAGAACGAGTGATGACGATGATGATTGGATGCTGGCGATTGGGTGATGATTGGATGATGATGAGGATTGGATGTGGATGATGATGGCTAGGGCCGGACGCTGATGCCTGGAGAGGGTCAATACTGGGATGGGTGAAGATTTCACTGTCTTACGTTCATCCCCTCTCTGCACCACCCCCCGACCGCCTGACCACCCTCTCCAGACGGTGTCTGCTCAACGGATGCCCAGTGTGCAAACGGGGGATCGTGTCTGGGGTCACCCCCTGCCCGATATTGCAACTGCTCCACCTTGTACGGTGGCCTCTACTGCCAGGTGCCCCGTCCGTCGTCTGGGGTTGGCACATCATCAGCATCAGCATCAGCATCAGCATCAGCATCATCGTCATCATCATCATCATCGTCATCATCCCAATCATCCAGTCATCATCATCCGATCATCATCATCATCATCCAATCATCATCATCCAATCATCATCATCATCAACCAAAACACGCACGAGGCCTGGCCAACTGATCCAACATCACCACCTGCTTCAGCCTTTCCGCATCGTCCCATGTTTCAAGCATCATCATCATCATCCGATCATCCGATCATCCGATCATCCGATCATCCGATCATCATCATCATCATCATCATCATCATCATCATCATCATCATCATCATCATCATCATCATCATCATCCAATCATCCAATCATCCAATCATCATCATCATCATCATCATCATCATCATCATCATCATCATCATCATCATCATCATCATCATCATCATCCAATCATCATCATCATCATCATCATCATCATCCAATCATCATCATCATCCAATCATCACCCAGTCATCAGCATCATCACCCAGTCATCATCATCATCATCATCATCATCATTCAGTCATCATCATCATCAGCATCAGCAGCATCATCATCATCATCATCATCATCATCATCATCCATTCATCATCATTCATCATCATTCAATAACCATCATCTCTTCCCCCAGTGCCAGCCGGCAGCCCCTGCACCTACGACGCCCAATGTCGGGCCCAGGGCGACCCATCCGCCATCTGCCACCTAATCTCCTTGACCAACGAGACATCCTCCATCCTGCCCGCGCTCGCCACCCCCTCCTCCTCCGCCTCGGGCCCCCTGCTCACCACGGGCCGGTGCCTGTGCTCCGACTCGACCTATGTCGGCGACTATTGTGTCGCTTCAACCACCCCCGCCTACTTTGTGGCCCTGTGGGCCACGGTGGCCGGGGTGGTGTCCGTCTTGACGGCTGTCGGGGCAGTCCGTGTCTGGCTCTACATCAGCCTGCAGCGGCGGAACAATAAGAAGGATGGCGGCAAGGCATATACCAGCAAGACAACCACCCCAGCACCGCTTCAAGTCAAACCGTACGCGACGGACAGCGGTGCCACTACACCCGCGTCTTGCTCAGACCCGGACGGCGTGACGGGCTCGGCCGCCAGTTCATTCGACACCGTCCTGGTCGATGACCTGACGGGCGATGAGTTGCTATGTCCCCGGGTGACCCCGTCCAGTGTCATCCTGTCTCAGCCCAGTCTCGATGCCATTGCCGAGGACGCGGCCGTGATGCCTCGAATGCCTGGCGACCCCGTTTGTGTGCCCATGGCGGATGAGCAACAGAGCGGCGGGCTGTTTGATGGCATCAACAACAACAACAACATGATGGAGAAGAGCAGTGAGGCCTCCTTGAGCAATCTGTCTGCTGCCGCCACGGCCGGCCAGCAAAGGTCCCCAGCTCCACCTTCCCCCAGCCTCTCCAGATCATCTTCCCCCACCAAATTCGATTCTTCACGTCATTTTGCATGATATGCGATCGCGACTTCCCAGCCCAGCCATTTGCGTGATATGATGCGATCGATATAACCTCTGGACGCATACAATTCACCCCATCTGCTCGCAAACTCCCCACAACAAACTCCCCAACACAGCAATCTACAACAATCTCTCCAACAATCTCTCCAACACAACAATCTAACAATCTCTCCAACAATCTCTCCAACAAACTCCCCATTCACGCGCCAAAGTTCACCTCTTCATCAATCACCACCACTCCGTTCCCTCAGCGCCAGCACCTTGGTGGGGGGCCACACCTACAAACGGGCCCTTCCCCTGACGACCTCCAAAAGCGGTCCCTTCCTCGACACCCTCTCGACAGCCAGCCTGACAAGCGAGGCAGCAGGCGGGGCTGCGCTCATGGGCAGACGATCAACGGTCGGATCGGTGGACAGCTCCGAGAGCGCTTCAAGGGTCTGCAGCATCAGCATCATCCACTCACCATATTCCCCCGTGTTAGGCCAACACCTCCCTGGATGCGACACCCCCGCCCCCTCGGCCTTCAAGTGTGAACCCGTCTGGCCTGGCAGCCCCCTCGCACCAGGTCTGATGCGGTGGTGTGATGCGGGCGTTTTGTCAATGTGCATCATCCAGTCATCCAGTCATCCAATGCATCCAGTCATCCAATGCATCCAGTCAGCATCAGCATCAGCATCAGCATCAGCATCAGCATCAGCATCAGCATCAGCATCAGCATCAGCATCAGCATCAGCATCAGCATCAGCATCCAGTCATCATCAATCATCATCAATCATCATCAATCATCATCAATCATCATCAATCATCATCAATCATCATCAATCATCATCAATCATCATCAATCATCATCAATCATCATCAATCATCATCATCAATCATCATCAATCATCATCATCATCATCATTCCATGTCCCCTCCCACCCACCCACCCACCGCCAGGACCAAGACGTCCACATCCTGCCGCCTGCCCCAACCTCCATCCTGGACGGGCGCGCGAGCGCTCCGCCTCTCATGCGCTGCTCGACCGGGGTCGAGGAACCGCCTGCCGACTCCTGCGGAATCTCGTTCACCAGCCCGCCGCCCTCACCCAGTGCTGATCTGATGATGGCAGGCAGCAGTGCTGCTGTTATGATGAGTCGCCAGGTGTCCGTTGAGAAGCTGGAGGGGTTGCGGGCTGCTGTGCTCAGTCTGAGACAGGCAGAGTCGGTGCTTGCGAGGCGACGGGCCAGCGTGCCTGAGGTCTGGTGATGATCGGATGATCGGATGATCGGATGATCGGATGATGATAATGATGTGATGATGACGATGATGACGATGATGACGATGATGATGATTGGATGATGATGATGATTGGATGATGATGATGATGATGATGATTGGATGATGATGATGATGATGATGATGATGATGATGATGATGATGATGATGATGATGATGATGATGATGATGATGATGATGATGATTGGATGATGATGATGATGATGATGATGATGATGATGATGATGATGATGATGATGATGATGATGATGATGATGATGATGGATGTGGCCTTCTTTCTGCCTCTTTGCTACCCACATCCTGCTGCAGTCCGTTTCTTCATTCTTCCGTTCCCGTCTCCCCTCCATCAACAACAGCACCGTGCTCTTCCGATCGCCCGCGCCCACCGGGTGAGTGTCTCTGAGGCCTTCCTCGACCCAATTGCATCTGCTTTCGCCTCCGGGAAGAGTGTCACTCGACCCCCCGCCCAGCACATCCGATCGGCCCACCCTCTGGGGAGGCGGGCAAGTGGTGGCGATGATGATGGTGATGCGATCGAACTGAAGGTCTGTGATCATCATCATCCAGTCATCATCATCCAATCATCATCATCCAATCATCATCATCCAATCATCATCATCATCCAATCATCCAATCATCATCATCATCATCATCATCCAATCATCATCATCATCCAATCATCATCATCATCCAATCATCATCATCATCCAATCATCCAATCATCATCATCATCATCATCATCATCATCATCATCATCATCATCATCATCATCATCATCATCATCATCATCATCATCATCATCATCATCATCATCATCCAATCATCATCATCATCATCATCATCCAATCACCATCATCCATTCCCTTCTTCCTTCGCATCCCAATCCCACCACCCAGGCGCCAACATCCAATCATCATCATCCAATCATCATCATCCAAGTCATCATCATCCAATCACCATCATCCAATCATCATCATCCATTCCCTCCTTCCTTTGCATCCCAATCCCCCCCACCCAGTCGCCAACATCCACCGTCCACCAATCCCTCGCCGGCCTGCCCCCGCTCCCGCCACCCTCCGCTCAGCCTCACCCGCTGCACCGCTCGGCCACCCTGGATCCGGTCGCCACACCACCCCCGCCAACCTCGGCCACTCCTGGCAGCCTTGTTCCCCCACCGCCATCACGCACCGCAAGCCCTGCGCCGGCCGCCCACCGCCCGCGCCGAGGTTCGTTGCTCATCAGCAGCAGCACCGCCCGGCCGCTCCTGCCGGCACGCCCGACCAGTCCAAGTTACTTTGAGGCAGCGGCCGAGGTCCCGCCTGTGACAGAGTTACAAGCACCTGCGCCCCCACCCGAGGCAGCGGCGAGCTTTGAGGCGGAGGTGCAGAGGGAGGCAGGAGCTGCCCGGATTCCGTGGGCTGTGTATCGGTAAGGCAGATGGGCTGTCTGTCTGTCTGTCTGCCTGCCTGCCTGCCTGTGGGTGTGTGGGTGTGGGTGTGGGTATGTGGGTGTGTAATCTGCTCACGCTCCTCCGCTCCCGATCTTTGACAAAACCACTCCTTTGCGCCGACTCCCAGCCCACCCATCCTGCCTGTCTCAGGCACCATGGCTGTGGATGACGGAGGCGCCTCTCGTCTCTCGTCCCTCTCTCCTGCTCTCCCTGTCTGTCTCGTTCATGGGGGAGATTGGGGGTTGGGGCCCTCAATTTTTTTTATTTTTTTTTTTCCTCATTTCCTGATGGTTTGTTTTTTATTTTAATTCACATGCTTTTTTTGGTGGTGTTGGTGTTGTTGGTGTTTTGTGGTGTTTTGTGGTGTTGATGTTGGTGGTGTTGGTGGTGTTGATGTTGTTGCTGTTTGATTGAAATCCTCTCTTGCAGTGTCGTGGGGCACACCCCCACCACGCGCAAGTCGTCGACAGTGCGGACCGTTGAGTGGCCTCCCGCCTCCCCCGCTTTCTCAACCCTCCTCTCGCCTCCATTCGTGTCCTTGCCGAGAGACTTGCTGTGTAGTTCTCCTCACCTTCGTAACCCTCCTTCGGCTTCTGCTGCATGTCTGGTTGCTGGCCACCCCTCATCTGGCCCCAGCAAATACCCACAGCATGTCTCTCTCTGACCTTCTCAAATCTGCATCCTCTTCATCCCCCCGCGCCTTCTCGTCGTGTTTTCCGTATGTGGCCTTCGGCCCCCCATCCTCCTGTTCTCATGTTTTCCTTTTCCCTTCATCAAATCCATTGTCTTCTTCTTCCCCCTCAAATTCCTTCCCCCCCTCCTCCCCCCCCTCCCTCCTCCATCCCTCCCTCTTCGGCTCCGTGGCCATCCGCTCCACTTTTCTCTCTCTCTCTCCTCGATTCGATCCCATCCGATCCGATCCGTCTTCCTTTTGTGGGGCCTGTGTGCAGGTCCCGTTCGGCTTTCATCATCTCCGCCTCGCTGGTCAACTCGCTCTGGCTTTGGGGCAGGGGCAGAGGGGGGCAGAGGGGGGGCGGGGGGGGGGGGGGGCGGGGGGGCGGGGGGGGGGCAGGGGAGGGCAAGGAGGGAGGGAGGGGGAAGAGGGAGTGGGCTCGTGGATCCATTAGTGAACAATGGAAACTCATGGGGTTCTTCAACAACGGATCACAGAGAGGCATGCTGTGCATTTGCTAGGACGCAGGCGAGGGGGCCTCGTGATGGGGCCCTCTTCGGCCGGTGCAGCCGCGGCGTGCAGCCCCAGTGGGTGGGTGTTGGGGGGGGCGGTGACGCTGCAAGCATCGGCACCCGGTCAACTGGCCAGCGGAGTATCTCAATTGATAGCTGTAATGCTGGTCCCAACAGTAGCTGAGCAGAGCGGATTAACTTCGACATTTCAGTGAATCTGTGATGGGGCTCCCCTACTCATGCCGGATTTTCATCAAGAGCGACTTTAGCTCAGTAGCAGAGCGGAAGACTGCAGATCTTCAGGTCACCGGTTCGATTCCGGTAGGTCGCTAATCTTTTGCCTTTTTTTTTTCCTTCCCCCCATTTTTTGGGATCTTCAGTCTTCCGAATCCCATAATTTTTTGCCGTGATGCGGATTGCAATAATCCTCACCAGTCATCCTCATCCAATCCTCATTCCATCCCAAAATATCATCATCACCATCACCCAATCGTCCAGAGAGGGCGACGGCGGCGAGCTCGTGGCTGGGGTGGGCCAGGGTCCCCAGTCGAGTGTCTTGGAAGTCCCAAATGGGCCAGGGTCCCCAGTCGAGTGTCTTGGAAGTCCCAAATGGGACGGCGGCGAGAACGAGCTGCATATATGACGGGGACAGCTTCCAGAGGGATGACGGGCCCGTAGGGGAACGGCGGCGGGGGCACAAGGGGCGCAGATGGCGCGGACGGTCCAGATTCTCATTCGGGTTCATCAGCCAGGCCTCCCCCAGCGACGAATTTTTCGGATGACCGATGGCGAGCCATTTTTCGACGACGACGCGGAGAGAAAGGAGAGAAATCCGAAACACGGACAAACAAAAAGCAATGTGGGTGGTGTGGGGTGGGGGGATGAGGGGTCGGGGGTCTGGGGTGGGTGGGGTGCAGGGGACGGGAATTGAATCCCTCCCCAAATGAAAAAGACGACACACGGGGCAAGCAAGCCAACACAGGCAGGAGCAGGCCAGCTTGGAAACAGTTGACGATCCGATAGACGGATGGACGCTATAGAAAACGATGGATGGGGTGGGCGGGTGGGTGGGTGGGGAGGAGCGAAGACCAGGGCCGGGGCGATGACACGCAACGAACGCTGGGAGCAGGATGCGGTAAATTCACGAAGAGAAACGAAAAAGGAACGGTATGTGAAATGCGCAGAAGGATAGAGAAACAAGGGGAAAAAAAAAGATGAGGAAAGCGGCGAACGGGTGTGGTCCGACAAACAACAACAACCACAACAACAACAACAACAACACGACCACCAACAACCACAACAAAAAAAAAGCCAGCACACAAATCACCAACAACAAACAACGGTGGGGGTTTTCCGCTACACGCTCGAGGGCGCGCGGGGACCTGAAGCTGTCGTCCCCCTCTTTTCACACATCCCAAGCGTCGCCCATATCATGCGCCGACCCGCCAGCGACAGGCAGCCGCCCCGAGAGCGGGTCCGCGCCCAGGCCCAGACTGGCCGCTGTGGCGGACTCGGCAATTGGTGGTGGTGGTGGTGGCGGCGGCGGTGGTGGTGGTGGTGGCGGTTGTGGCGGCGCGACCTGCTGCTGTGCGGCCGGTCGTCTGGCTGCCTTATGGTGTCGATGCTGCTGCTGGGGCCCCAGGGCCTCCGTGTTTGGGTGCCCGTCGTAGCGCTCGAAGCGACGCGGGGGCAGCTTGAGGCGTGGAATGAAGGGCCGCTTGTGGGTCGGGCCCAGGGTCGAGACGTCACCGGCTGGGGTGGGCGGGGGCACCGCGAGCGCACCGCGGGGACTTTCCCGGTCCGAGTCGGAATCCAGCAGGAGCGGAGGCAGGATCAACTTGTCCTGCTGGTGTGGGGGCACCAGTGTGAACACACGCACGGGTCCCGTGCCCTCGAAGACCCCGATCCCGGCGTTGCGCAGCGCGATGGCAGGCGGGTTTGCGAGGGAGGCCGTCGAGGAGGAGAACGAGCCGAACGGGGCCAGGGGCGACTTGGGGCTGAGCTCGAGCGAGGGCGGCGGGGTGGGGGCCGTCGGGGTGGCCTGGGTGATCAGGTTGGCCGAGGATTCGGTGCAATACATCCGATCGGGGCTGCCGAGCTATGACGGCGCGTGCGTGGGAGGAAGGGAGGGGGGGGGGGGGGGGGGGAAGGAATCTGAGGATCTGGGGTCGAACTGGTGGACCGTTCGCACAGCCTCCCCTCTCACCCCCAGCCAGCGCACAGCCAGCGCACAGCCAGCGAGCACAGCCACCCTGAGCCAGCAGTCAGGACAGCTCCATCCCATTCCATTCCATCCCCATCCCCATCCCATCCCCATTCCTCTTCCATCCCCCATCCCCATCCCCATCCCCATTCCTATCCCATCACCCATCACCCATCACCCATCACCCATCCCCATCCCCACCATGCCGGCAGCAGACAGACCTTGCCAAACGGGCCGCAAGGACGACGGGTTGACCCCAGATGTCCAACGACATGCTGTCCCGCCCAATCAGGCCCACCACCAGAGGACCGGAGGCCAGACCCTGTCGAGAAGAGACGGAAAAAAGAGGGTGTTGGTGTCGTCTTTGGGCGGGTTCGGCGCGCAAAACGCGAAATTGTGTATGGCGAATAAATTTTTAAACTTCATGAAGCTCAGGTGTGATTCGATGCGGATTCGATGCGGATGCGATGCGGATTCGATGCGATGCGATGCGATGTGATGCGATGTGATGCGATGCGATGCGATTCGATTCGATGCCATGCAATGCGATGCGATGTCATGGGGAGGGGAGGGAGGGAGGGAGGGAGGGAGGGAGGGAGGGGCGGAGTTCCCGGCGGTGCCCCAGACCATGGATGCCGTCACAGTCCACCTGCTCGTGGGCATCAGCTGCACCTCCCCCTCCCCCTCCTGCCCCCCCGAGGAGGCCACGGCCCCCACCTGGAGTTTGCCCGTCTCGGCGAAGTGGGCCAACAGCCGATTGGCCGCCAGGGCGAAGCGGGCACATCGCTGGGCGTGTTGCAAGTGCGGATTTTGGATACCCGAGGTGGCCACGTATGTCGTCCCGTAGAATTTGAGTCGGGCGCATTCGTGCTGGGCAGCCAAGGCTGCGACGGTGGGGAGGTGGGCATGGAAAAGCAGTGTGAGCTCCCCACTCCCGTCGAATTTGAGTCGGGCGCGAATCGCGTTGGCCAAAGGCGAGGAAAACCTGTGTGATGAGACACCGCCCGCACTTCCCCCCCGTACTCCCTGGTCCATCGTTCGTTTCAGCCCCGCCTCGCCTCGCGCCGTTCCAATCCTTGCCCCCACACCCCTCCTCCGTCCTCCCCTCCCCTCTCTCTTTCTCCCCCTCCCTCCTTCTCCCCTCCCCCCTTCTCCTCTTCTCCCCAGGTTGGAGGCAGACCGTCAAACGCTGCGAACAGGTTGGAAAGCAGTCCGATCGACTCGGGGGCCTTGCCGACAAAGTCGAATCCGTGCAACTGTGTGCCGATCGGAAAGGGGGGGGGGGGGGGGGGGGGAAAACCCAGGTGATGGAACAAAGAGATGGACGACGGACACACATGACGGACACACACGACGCGTCCCACGGGAGGTAGGTGCGGCAGTGCTGCGGCACGAGATGATGCTGATACTGATCCTGATACTGATCTGATGCTGATGCTGATGCTGATTCTGATTCTGATTCTGATTCTGATTCTGATTCTGATTCTGATTCTGATGCTGAAGCGGACACACACATGACGGACATGGAATACACGACGGACGGACACACATGACGCACACGGAACACAAGAAGATGGCAGACCTCAATGAACAGAACGGTGGCATTGGGCACAAAGTCCTGGACCTTCTCGCCTTTCCGAATCCGGTTTGCGAGGGTGGCAGGGGCTAGCTGGCAGACGATCCCCTATGGTGATACAGTTGAAAAGGCACAGAAAGCAGAGATCGTGTCTCACAATGGGCGATCTGCTTGGATCTGATCATCATCATCCATCATCCATCATCATCATCACCGAATCATCATCCGATCATCATCATCTGATCATCCGATCATTCATCCCACCCTCATCATTCTCATCCTCAACCTCATCATCCTGTCCTCAACCAATCATCTCATCATCCAATCATCAACTTTAAATCATCCATCATCATTTCGGCAGCTGCCCGGACCTGCAGGAAGGAGCAGGCGGCCTCGCTATATCGCTGCCACCAATAGGTCTGCTTCCTGGCGGCCACAGCCGCCGACGACATCAAGGTCGTCAGGAGCACCCTGCAACGATCACAAGCCGGGGCGGGGAGGAGGATGAGAGAAGGAGGAAGATCAGGGCTCAGCGAGGCTGATGTTGATCCTGATGACTGATGATGATGATGATGCCTCGATGATGATGCCTGGATGCTGTGATGCCTAGTGATGTGATGACTGGTGATGTGATGTGATGACTGGTGATGTGAATGATGATGATGGCTGGATGCTGATTCTGACGATGATGAGCAGAAGGACGAAGAGGGGTTCAGTGGGCAGGGCAGCAGCGGGGGGGGGGGGGGGAGGGGGGGGGGAGGGGGGGGGGGGGGGGGGGGGGCTGCAGGCGAACAAGAGCGAGGCGACCACCCCGGACGGGTATGCCGTGCCCAGGACGCCTTCAGCGGCGGACACCACGAAGAAGGCCGCAATGGGAACCAGCCCGAAGACCAGCGAGGAGGACTGGCGGGATTGAACACGAGGAGAGATGATGAATGGGATTCAGCCAGGAGGAGCGATGGGTGGTGGTGGCAGTGGTGGCAGTGGTGGCAGTGGTGGCAGTGGTGGTTGGCTGCACATTCTTCCACCACCAACCACACCACCCACCAAACCACCCACCACACCACCCACCACACCACCCACCACACCACCCACCGAAACGGAGGACAGGCGATTGAAAAGGATGGAGATGGATGATCCGGGGAGTCGGTGGTCCTGGACAGACATCCCATAAGGTGGTCGACTGAACGAGCATCAGCAGCAGGGCCATGAAGAGCATGTATGATGACACCCCGCCCGCGCAGCCGTCCGACAGGGTTTGGGTGCAGCACCCGGGGACTCGAGCCATCACATAGGCCGAGATGTAGAGGTGGATCAGGTAGCCCAGCATGACCAGGTTCATGAAGATGCTGAACAGCAGGCGGCGACTGGTTGTCAGACGGGGCGAGAAGGCCTAGAAACACCAACCCGACAGAAGAAACGAATGAAACGTGATGCGATGAGGGGAGGAGGCTGGCGAGAAGGCAGCGAAGAGGAGGAGTGGGTGGCTGGAGGAGGCGGCTGGCAGGAGCAGGCAGGAGCAGGCAGGAGCAGGCAGGAGCAGGCAGGAGCAGGCAGGAGCAAGAGGCAGGGAGCAAGGGCGGACCACAATCGCGGTCGCTGCTAACGCACAGGCGACAGTCAGGCCATATCGCAAGCACAGCTGCACGGTAAGCGCATCCTCCTGTGGGGGCCGGTGAGGGCGAGCAAATTATTGTGGGGCGGTTGTGATGATTCGTCGGGAACCCCCCCCAAAAAAAAAAAAAACAAGGCGTTCACTGTCCGCCTCCGTCCACTTTCACCCCAACCCCACACGTCCCCCGCGGAATCCGAGATGGGGGGGCAAGACCCAAGAATGGGGTTGGTGGCTGGTGGCTGTGGTGGTGGGAGGTGATGGTTTGTGGTGGTGGGCAGGACCTGCAGGACGACCCAGTCGCACACGCCCTGGACGGCCGTCATGAGGCACATGAGCAGGGAGAGCTTCAGCAGTGGGCCGCGGGACGAGCACAGATGAGCGTCCCAGAAGTGACCGCGGAGGGACCTGCACAGAGTGGCGAGTGGGGGGGGGGGGGGGGGGGGGGGGGGGTACTTGAGGTCTTGCCCTTGTCGAAATCAATTTCTGGGTGCGTTTGATCGAAACCATGAGCTTACTAAAAAACAAAACTTGAGGGGCTGATGGGATATTCGGTTTCTGCCATCCAATCTCATCCTTGCGTTTTGATCAAAACCATGAGGCCATCCATCCAAAAACAAAAACAAGTCGGAGGCAGCGTGCGAGATCAGAGAGGGGACGCACAGCGACAGACCTCTCGATGGTCTGTGGCCGGTCCATCCCCCTGCACGCCTTGAGTGCCAGCCGATGCGAGCGCCGATCCCCGTCGACCATCGGCTCCCACTGGTCAATGGGCCCGGGTGCGTCACCAAGCCGCTGCTTGGCCCGGGTGCCCGTGGCCAGAGCCTTGTAGAGTAGCTCCTGGTCAGCATCGAGGGGCTGTTCGATTGGCCGGGTCGAGCCAGCCGGGTCGTCCAAGGCATCCTGTTGGGTGTTGAAAATGAAGCAGATGAACAAAAACTCAAATGGGTTCGTGGCCCAATGGATAAGGCGCCTGTAGATTCCACGTCAGCTTTCTACGGCTTTTGCAGAGTGACCAAAGTCCTGCGATTTCATTTTTGACACGATATTCGTGTTCTCCATGTGTGATTCCCCCCCCGCCATGATTTTCAGACCCCCCGGAGCAGGGGTCTATACACTACGAGACCCATAATTTTTCATTTTCCTATACAAAATTTGCAAAAAACCAATGTCGAGCACCACGGTTCAAAACCGGCCGACCCCGTATCTCCCCAACGGTTGGTCGGCCGTTGACCCCGTTTCGTGGGAGCACCCCGGGTGTGTGGTGAGCACTTTGCCAGCGTGTTTTTATGGGTGTGACACCGGTATGGGACGGGTGGGGTGACATAGACGGGGTGAAAATGACCAAAAAATACACATTGACCGGAAACTCACACCAATCACTTGTGGGAGCATCCCCATGCCGCGGAAAACATTTTTTGGGCTGTTTTGGAGCGTTTCCAAGAGCCAATGACCATCTGGGGTGGTTGAGGGGGTGGGACACAGAGGGAAAGATGGGGCACAACGGCACAGCATATCACCGCACGGGATGGTGTGGGGTGGTGTGGGGTGGTGTGGGGTGGTGTGGGGTGGTGTGGGGTGGTGTGGGGTGGTGTGGGGTGGTGTGGGGTGGTGTGGGGTGGTGTGGGGTGGTGTGGGGTGGTGTGGGGTGGTGTGGGGTGGTGTGGGGTGGTGTGGGGTGGTGTGGGGTGGGGTGGGGGTGGTGTGGGGTGGTGTGGGATGATGTGGGATGATGTGGGATGATGTGAGATGCTGCGAAATGGTGTGGGATGGTGTGGGATGGTGTGGGATGATGCAGTATGGCGTGGGATCATCCAGTCATCATCATCATCACCCAGTCATCATCATCATCATCATCATCATCAATCATCCAGTCGTCATCATCATCATCAATCATCCAGTCGTCATCATCATCATCATCATCATCATCATCATCATCATCATCATCAGCATCATCAGCATCATCAGCATCATCAGCATCATCAGCATCATCAGCATCATCATCATCACCACCACCACCACCACCATCATCATCATCATCATCATCATCATCATCACCCAGTCATCATCATCATCATCATCATCATCATCATCATCATCATCATCATCATCATCATCATCATCATCATCATCATCATCATCATCATCATCATCATCATCATCATCATCACCCAGTCATCATCATCATCATCATCATCATCATCATCATCATCATCATCATCATCATCATCATCATCATCATCATCATCATCATCATCATCATCATCATCATCATCATCATCATCATCATCATCATCATCATCATCATCCAGTCATCATCCAGTCATCATCCAGTCATCATCCAGTCATCATCATCATCATCATCATCATCATCATCATCATCATCATCATCATCATCATCATCACCCAGTCATCATCATCACCCAGTCATCATCATCATCATCATCATCATCATCATCCGATCATCTTCATCCAGTCAGCATCATCATCATCATCATCATCATCATCATCATCATCATCATCATCATCATCATCATCATCATCATCATCATCATCATCATCATCATCCAGTCATCATCCAGTCATCATCCAGTCATCATCCAGTCATCATCATCATCATCATCATCATCATCATCATCATCATCATCATCATCATCATCATCCAGTCATCATCCAGTCATCATCCAGTCATCATCATCATGTGGTGTGGTGTGGTGTGGTGTGGTGTGGTGTGGTGTGGTGTGGTGTGGTGTGGTGTGGATGATGGAATCTGGTGTGGGGTGATGTGGGATGATGCATAATGGTGTGGGATGGTCTGAGATGGTGAGGGGTGATGTGGGGTGGGGTGGGATGATGCATTGTGATGTGGGATGGTGTGATGTGGTGTGGGATGATGCAATATGGTGCAATATGGTGTGTGGTGGCGTAGGATCATGCAGCATGGTGTGTGATGATGCGAAACGTGTGCGGTGGTATGATGGTGTGTGGTGGTGTGGCCTGGTGTGGGATGATGCGAGTATGGCGTTAGTAAGTGGGGTGGGATGATGCAGTCTAATGTGGGATGATGTGGAGTGGTGTACTGCGTCATCCCACTCCACCCCACGCCATACTGCATCATCCCACGCCATACTGCATCATCCCACGCCATACTGCATCATCCCACACCATCCCACATCATCCACACCATATTGCGTCGTCCCACATCATCCCACACCACCCCACACCACCCACCACCCCACACCACCCACACCACCCCACACCACCCCACACCACCCCACACCACCCCACACCACCCCACACCACCCCACACCACCCCACACCACCCCACACCATCCCGTGCGGTGATATGCTGTGCCGTTGTGCCCCATCTTTCCCTCTGTGTCCCACCCCCTCAACCACCCCAGATGGTCATTGGCTCTTGGAAACGCTCCAAAACAGCCCAAAAATGTTTTCCGCGGCATGGGGATGCTCCCACAAGTGATTGGTGTGAGTTTCCGGTCAATGTGTATTTTTTGGTCATTTTCACCCCGTCTATGTCACCCCACCCGTCCCATACCGGTGTCACACCCATAAAAACACGCTGGCAAAGTGCTCACCACACACCCGGGGTGCTCCCACGAAACGGGGTCAACGGCCGACCAACCGTTGGGGAGATACGGGGTCGGCCGGTTTTGAACCGTGGTGCTCGACATTGGTTTTTTGCAAATTTTGTATAGGAAAATGAAAAATTATGGGTCTCGTAGTGTATAGACCCCTGCTCCGGGGGGTCTGAAAATCATGGCGGGGGGGGAATCACACATGGAGAACACGAATATCGTGTCAAAAATGAAATCGCAGGACTTTGGTCACTCTGCAAAAGCCGTAGAAAGCTGACGTCGGCCCTACTGACTCCGGATCAGGAGATTGAGGGTTCGAATCCCTCCGAGCTCGAAATTTTTTTCCTCTTTCGCCACAGACCAAGAGTTCGTCCCTGCTGCTTTGGTGGCCAAGCGGGACCACGCCCGAGGGCGGGGACGATGACAGTGACGTCCTGACGTCTGCTCCGGATGATGCAGCCAAAGTCAAGGGAGGTGGGGAGTGCAAATTGCTCGTGCGAAAGGGCGTGAAGAGCGGTGACTGGTCTTGGCTGGATCGTGCCGAGTCCGGGGTGCGAAAACTGGGGTTGGGGCTTTGGCCCGTGGGTGAGATATTCCCGCAGTTTCCCATGCCCATCACGGGCGATGAGGGCGGTGAGAGAAAGGCGGGCACGGTGGCGGGCAGGCGGGGCCGGAAGGAGGTTTGGAAATCGGCCCGGAAGAGGCGCGTGAAGTGATCCGTGACCAGGGGCGGGGGCAGCGGGAGCAGGGGGAGTCGGCTGGAGGACTTGGTGAGCAGGGTACCGGGCGGGGGGAGCGAGCGGGAGAGCAGGTAGGGCTTGGAGTGCGAGCGGGTTTGGTGGGGGCTGCTGCGCGGCGAGCCGGGTGCTGTGGGGGGCGTGGGAGCAGGGCGGTGTGGAGATGGAAAATGACATTGAGGGATGCATGAAGACAACACAAAAAAAGCATGCCCCCAAAAGCCCCATAATCGGAGGCAAGAGAAGCACGCCTGAGAAGGCCAATCCTCAATGAATTGGATCCCGAGACACTGGGAAAATGACATCGAGGAAGGCGAAGACAACGGGAAAATCTGCTCCCAAAGCCCCACAATCCCAGGCAAGGGTCCTCACGCGAAAGTCACCCCCCAAGATGAACAACAGAATGCTCACAGGTGATTCCACGGACCAGGCAGGCTGGAGTCAAGATACATGTTGAGCAAAAATGACTCCGGCAGGGCAGGCAGAGGAGGCTGTGCGGAGCTGCGGCCAGGCGATGTTGGCGGGCTGGCTGGGTTAGGTAGGCTCGACATGACATCACGAGTGGAGAGACCCGTGGTCAGGGAATGCCCCGATGCTGAGGCCTGCCGGTGCGGGCGCGTGGGCGGGGGGGATTGGGTGGGCGGGCGACACCCCGTGTATTTTGCCAGCTCCTCGAGTGACTGCGGGCCGCCCTGCAGAAAGGCAAGGCCCGTGTCGGTGGGCAGAGGGCCGGCCTCGTCGGGTTTGGTCAAGGTCTGTTCCCAGAGGATTGCTTCCGGCGGGACGGGTAGATCGGCCAGGGAGGCGTGCGGGGCGGCGACTGTGGAGGACTCGGTGGGCGAGCGGGGCATGGGATGGTGACGTAATGGTGGGTGTGGGTACTTAGCGCGCCTCTGGGCGTAACGGTAGAAAAGCCGACGGGCGGAGCGGGTCAGGGGGAGCGGATAGGCCACCGGAGTGGCATTGGATGAGGGGAGCCGCCGAAATGTGCGCAGGGGCACGGCGGTGGCGGTGGTGGTGGGGACGGGGCCAGGGCCGGAGGCGGCAAAATCGGGGATTGGTGAAGCGAGGCTGGACGAGAGCTTGGAGGTGTCCAGGCGGGGGTCGGGAAGGTCGTCTTCCGAGAGAATCGCGGGTTCGGGGAGGCCGCGCTGGAGGGGAAGAGGAGGGAGGAATGGAGATGAATCGAGAATGATGATTGGATGATGATGATTGGATGATGATGATTGGATGATGATGATGACTGGATGATGATGATGACTGGATGATGATGCGGATGCTTGAGTGATGATTGGATGATGCTGATTGCCATCGGATTCATGGATGATGATGAAGAAGACTGATATCGTCACGCCCAAGGGAATCCCTCCACGACACTCTCGGATATTCTCGCTGAATAGTCCTCCACTACCCCCTCCCTCCCCTCCCCCTCCCCCCTCCCCTCCCCTCCCTCCTCCTCCCCCCTCCCTCCCTCCCCCCCTCCCTCCTCCCCCCTCCCTCCCTCCCCCTCCTCCCTCCCCCTCCCTCCTCCCCCCTCCCTCCCTCCCCCTCCCTCCTCCCCCTCCCTCCTCCCCTCCCTCCCCCTCCCTCCCTCCCTCCCCTCCCTCCCCCCTCCTCCCTCCCCCTCCTCCCCTCCCCTCCCCCCCCCCCACCCTCTGAAAGGTCGTGGGCATGAGAACGGACCATCGTGAGCAGGGTGCGCGGATTGGTGGGGGCCGGCAGCCGGTCCGTGGATGAGATCAGCCCCTTCTGCTGCAGCTTGGCGAAGACGGTCAGGTAGACGTTGTGGGCCAAGTCGGCGGAAGGGGACTCGGGGGTGTAGAGGGTCGAGGGAACTGGAAGGGAGGATCGGCGGGGTGGTGGTGATTGGTTGGGTGGTGATGATGATGATGGGGGGTCCGTGGTGAAGGTGGTGGAGACTGCGGCGGCGGATTCGAACAGGTTTGGCCACAGACACGGAACAACGGGAAGGGAAGACCGGGTGACTTCACTGCTGGTTCCGCTCTCCGCACCGGCACATTCGGCCTGCGAGGCGATGGGGCAAAGGGTTGGTGAGTCCGGTCGTGTTATGTGGGGATCATCAACCCAGACATCATCCAATCATCCAATCATTCAATCATCTAATCATCGTTCATCAACATCCAATCGGCCCCACCCAACCAATCAACCAATCGACCAATTAACCAATCATCTAATCGCCATCCAATCGCCAGTCCAACCGACCACATCAGGGGTCGTCTCCGTTGATGTCGGCTCAGTCCGGGCCGTGGGCGGGACCGTGGAAAACGAGGCACCCAGGCTGTCGATGGAGCGGTTCGCGACTTGGTTTGGCTGCTCGGTCGCGACCATGCTGCGGTGAGTGTGGCAAGTCGAGGCCGAGCCGGGCATGATCTGCGGGACCTCCACCGATTCCTGGGTGGGGCGTGATGTAAGCGCAGAGCAGAGTGTTTTGTGTGACATGAACAGGGGATTGTGTTGGGTGTCAGGACTTCCCCCGATTCCGTGTGTCGTCAGCGCAGAAGCGACTTGTGTGACACATGGGAGAGGGCAGATGCTTCGTGTGGGGAGCGTGACGACGTGAGCGCAGAGTGCAGGGATGACAGATGTTTTGCGGGTGACAGGGTGTGGCAAAGGAGAGGGGGTTCATAGCCAAACGATGGCTCGCGATCTCCGGCTTCTCGCACGGACCTCGAGAAATGTCGAGGTCTCATTGGCGAATGAGCACGGCGTGAAGGGCTCGGGCCCATCATCCCGGGCCGCAACAATGGTGACCGTTCCCACCATGCCGGGGCTCTCGCACGCACCCCCGCCGCCGGGCTGTGGGGACCTGTGCTGATCGAGCATCGAAGGCACCATGTGGCTGTGGGACGAGCGGAGACGGGCTTGGGACGAGCTGTGGGCGGAAGGAAAAAGAATGAATAAGATGCGGTTTGGAGCCAAAACGCACTGATCGCCCCTCCGCATCGTCGTCGTCGTCATCATCCAGTTAATCGTCAACACCCACCAAACCCATCATCACATCGTCATCATTGCCATCATCGCAATCATCGCCCACCATCATCGTCATCATCGCCCAATCATCATCATCATATCATCATCATGATCATCATCAGACCCGGACTGCTCGGGGGTCGTGGCGATGAGCCCCCTGCCGAAGGTCGCGATGCTGGCCCGCCGCATGCCATGCTCACGCCAATGCAGATAAGCCAGCTCCCGGTGGACGCATTGGGACCAGTCCAGGAGACAGCCGGGAGTGACGGCAAACCCAATCGGAGTGGGGATGTAGGCCGGTATGGGAGAAAAAGACGAGGCGAAGGAGGTGGAGAGGGGCGAGAGGGGAGGAGTGCTCGGGCGCGAGGGAGACGTCGAGAAGGCTGTCATGACCCACCGCACCGGGTCGAGGGGAGGAGAGAAGAGAGAGTAGCAGGGATGAACTCAAATGGATGATTGGAGAGGCGGGGCAGCCCAACATCACCACCACGATCATCATCATCATCATTCGATCATCACCGCAAGCAAGGACACCACGGAAAAAAAATGGCAGTCCACGAGAGGGGAATGTCGAACGCCCACCACAAGCCAACGGGTGCAGTCAGACAGCAGTGATCATCAGACGGGAGATCGTCCAATCGAAATGGAAACGGACCCACACCACACATGCGCACATGGACAGTCGCAGCATGTGTCACGGCAGCCTCTGTCGCCACCGCACCCACATATGCACACAGGAGGGACAGACGGTCTTTGGTGGACGAGTAGACGGGCTGCGGATGCTCAAAGAAGCGCGAAACCTGCAGGTTTGAGAGAAAGCCAGCGATTGGATGATGACCGGGTGATGATGACCGGGTGATGATGACCGGGTGATGATGACCGGGTGATGATGACCGGGTGATGAGGACCGGGTGATGATGATACTCAACTCAAATAACTCAACTCAAATAAACCAAAAACAACAACAAGAAGATACAGACATCACGGAATGCGACCCGCGACAGGGCAACCGTGTCCTTTGTCGCCACCGCGACCAACTCACGGGCTTGATCGAGCGCCTCACCCCACACCTCCCACTGGTGGCCCACGAAGCCCCCGGTCAGACAGCCGCTGGCCACCCCGATTCGCACGTGGATATCGGGGCCGTCGTGGTGGTGCGATGGGAGCGACGAGGGGCCGGGACTCTGGGGGGTCGCCTCGTCGTAAGATTGATCGTGAAGCTAGGGGGTCGGAGGGGGTCGGAGGGGGTCGGAGGGGGTCGGAGGGGGTCGGAGGGGGTCGGAGGGGTCGGAGGAGGGTCGGAGGGGTCGGAGGGGTCGGAGGGGTCGGAGGGGTCGGAGGGGTCGGAGGGGTCGGAGGGTCGGAGGGGTCGGAGGGGTCGGAGGGGTCGGAATGGAAAACAGCGCCACGCGAACATCCACTGCGATCACCACGCACTTTGGCGGAACATCAACGAAACGGAACGGAGACGGAGAGACAGGGTCAATATTGAGGGCTCACCAACCACAACAACCACAACAACCACAACAACCACAACAACTACAACAACCACAATAACCACAACAACCACAACAACCACAACAACCACAACAACCACAACAACCACAACAACCACAACAACCCGGACCAGGTTGAGAACGTCGAGGGCGAACAGGGTCCCCACGAGGGAATGGCATGGAGTCGGGGCCGACATCCCGACGAGGCCCACCCACGAGCTGCCAAGCACTTTGTACGGATGCAGGTGTGGATACCTGGATGGGGGTGTGGTGGTGGTGGGAAAGCGAATCGCATGTGGCAGATGGGCAAAAACGGGAGGGAAAAAGGAGCAGAGGTCGAGAGGGCACAAATGTGTGTGTGCATGTGGTGCGGATGCGCGTGCAGGGCATGGACGGCAGTCAGCTATGTCGTGTGAGCAGCCAGACCGGCGTGAACAGAGGCGCTCGAGGGCAGCAAAAAACTCCTCCAGCCGATCCAGCGCTTGCTGTAAAAGGCCAGGAAAGGGCAGGGCAATGGCAATGATGAAGATGCATCCGGGATCTTGGAACAGACCTTGGGGTTGACTGTAATCAGGGACGAGAATTTGGCGACGTTGACTTCGACGACCGTGCAGCCCGGGCATTCGTGAGACGATGGCGTGGCCTGCAGCAGGACGGAATGCCCGTCCAGCATCCCGCAGAGAACCTGTGTGTGCGTGTGGAGCGAAGGGGCTGATCAATCGGATCGGAAGGCTGAGGGCTGGCAAAACAAGAAAAAATATATAACAACAACAAGAACAATAAAAACACGGAATCATACGAGTTGAAAGGGGAAAAACGGAGATAGAAGAGGTTGGCGTGATTCACGGCACGCGTGGGTGAGAGAAGGGGCATTTGAGAGGCTCGTTCGATGTGTGTTTTATGGAGGATTGGGGGCTCTCCATTGACGCACAGCTGAGCGAACTTGGGAGCCTGCGACAAGACCAGACTCACAAAATGATGCCTCGCAAAAAACCATCAATAACTCGAACACAGAGAGTCATGCGAGTGAGGCAAGGCATGTTACCAGGGTGGTGTGTGTGTATAACAGAAGAAAGAGGGCCTGTTTCCTGAGATGCCAAAAGGTGGGCGTCAGACCTTCTCGGGATAGAGGAACCGCACAATTCGGTCGCAGTGATCCGAATAAACGGCAGCGCGGCGAGCATAGAGAAACTGGAGCAGGGAGCAGAAGAGACGGTTTCAACGCGGGGTCGGACAGATACACGAACCTTCAATCGGACTTGGAGTTGCAATAGTCTCACCACCAACATGAGGTGGACAGTCAAACAAATATACACCGAGATGGAGATGAGAATGTTGTATAGACTCTGGTCGATGACGATGGCGATGGCCAAATATGCCAAAGAAACCACTTCAGCCAGAGGAAAGAGTAGCACGAATGGCAAGAGGCGCCCCCACAAAATGTTCGTCTGGATCAAGAAAATCCATGCCCAGTAGTCGAGCACGCCATTGGGGTCTGGCCGGACGGGAGATGAGCAGCGAATGTGAGGCGAGCCATACAGACAGTACCAATCCACGCAGAGCTGAGATGAAGTCAAAACGAGGTAAACGAGGATCAACGACACCTCGAATGTTCGAATCAGCCAAGTTGGGGGGGGACGATCCTGTCTTCTCCATCGGGCGAACAGAGACCGATTGACAAGGTAGGCGACAAAAAGGAGAAAGAGCAGCCCAGCACAAACGTAGATGTGTAAGGATCCCCAGAAATTCGTCCCTGAGAAGGGTGTCCTAAAGCCAGAAATGAGCCAAAAGCGCCGGAAAAACGGTCAGACCCTTCCGTGAAGTACCCAAAAATGATTACTATAGCAATGGTCAAGAAAAAAATCGCCGAGGAAATCACGGTTTTCCAGAGATCGGAAGAGAAGGCCTGAATAATGCAGAAAAGATTTGGGTGGTTTTCGATCGTCTCCACACACAAACCTCATGATAAAAGAAGATCGTATAGTCTCCTTCGAGGGATCGGTTCTCGAAACGATAGAAGATCCGCAGTGAAAACTGATCGCGAACAAACTGGAGGGGGGAGTAGTGGATGACGTCCTGGGAAACCCCGCATGTGCCGGTCTCGCTTCGATTTCGGTTTCGGAACAGGGGCTCCCGATGAACAACGGTGGGGATGATGCTCTTTTGTGGTGGCGCGGCATTGTCTCCAATGAAATTCGCCCTCTGCCACGATCTCTTTGGTCAGACCCCCGGGGGCAATTTTTGATCGATCGCCTGCCTTTGAATGTCACGGTTCAAAGTGACTGGCTCTGCGCTATCATTAACGTACATCCGACTGCTTGGACATAAAACGGCGGGATGGCAGGCAGCACTCCACGCCTTTTTCCGGCACCTGTCGGCAGCACCCCTCAGTTTGTCGACTGATTCATCGATGAGGGCCCAGCTCTTCTTCTGTGTGCTCCCGCTTCTTTTTGCATCGGCCCTCTGTTCCCTCAACATGCGCCCCGTCATCGGTATTTTATCGAAACCTCTCTCCGACGATCCGATGCCACAGAAGAGCTTCTTTGCTGCCTCTTATGTGAAATGGCTTGAGGCTGCGGGCGCTCGGATTCTTCTCGTCCCCTACGATGCGAGTCACGATCGCCTGGATGCCATTTTTCAGCAAATTAACGGGCTCTTTTTCACAGGTGGTGGGCTCAGGTCAGTGGTCTCATCCTCGTCGTTGCCCCCCCTCATCTGCCTCCGTCTAGCCTGGATGAAGGCACTCCTTATTTTGAGGTTGCCAAATATCTTTACCAAAAGGCAATTCAAGCCAACAATAACGGCGATTATTTCCCGTTGTATGGGTCCAGACCTGTCTTACCAAACACCACACCGGTTCACCGCCCTCTGTAGGACTTGCATGGGGTTTCAGGCCCTGGCCATGCTCACCTCGTCGAATCACACAATACTCACCCCTGGGTGGGATTCCTACAACCTGCCCCTTCCCCTGGAACTTACCGCCGAAGCGGGAGAGAGTCGCATTCTCGGGAACAGCAGTACCCCGACCGGTCTGTCTCTGTCCACTCCATCACGACACAGTCATCACCCCCGGGGGTGGGGATAGCCATTCTGAATACCCTGGTCACCCGACCCGTGACCATGAACTTGCACCACTGGAGTATCACCCCCGAGGATTTTCTGGCCAACGCGATTTTGCCTGCCACGTACCGGGTGATAGCCACTAACACCGACCGGAACGGGCGGCGGTTCGTCTCGATGATCGAGGGGCGCAAGTATCCGTTCTATGGTGCCCAGTGGTCTGTCGGGCTGCGATGATGGGAGGGGAGAGGAGGTGACACTGACACCCGGGATCACCCGTCCCACCCTGGCTCGGGTGCAAGCCCGAGCAGAGAGTTCATTTTTGTTTGGTGGTGGTGATCGCATGATGCTTTTTTTCCGTTCCTTCGGTTCCCCTGTGTGGCGATTCCACTCGCCTTTTTCCTTCCGCTCGATCCTCACGGCATCGCCATCACCGTCCATCATCCAGTCATCAGCATCAGCATCAGCATCAGCATCAGCATCAGCATCAGC
This sequence comes from Paratrimastix pyriformis, assembly GCA_027972325.1. Classification (NCBI taxonomy): domain Eukaryota; phylum Preaxostyla; family Paratrimastigidae; genus Paratrimastix; species Paratrimastix pyriformis. Next base: position 86,208 of record JAPMOS010000139.1, read on the forward strand.
ATCAGCATCATCCATCGCCATCTTCGCACCTGTCTCCCCTTCTTCATTCTCCGTCCGCTGACCCAACGCTCAGGCATGCTGAGCTGAACCATCCTCATCATCATCCAATCATCATCCAATCGGCATCCATCATCCATCATCATCATCATCCAAGCATCATCCAATCATCATCATCATCATCATCATCATCATCATCATCATCATCATCATCATCATCATCATCATCATCATCATCATCATCATCATCATCATCATCATCATCATCATCATCATCATCATCATCATCATCATCATCATCATCATCATCATCATCATTCTACATATATAAATACCGAAAAACAGGGACGACTTTTCGGGGGAAGGAACTGAGGGTGGCCTTCCAAATATCTGTAAAATCCCAGGGCTCTCCCCCCGGCACCGACCCGACCCTACGGCAGTTGGTATTTTTAGTCCTCATGCCGTCGGACTTTTGCCAACTTAGGGGCAACACGCCATTTGCCAGGGGGAGAGTGCAGCCGTCATCACACCCTATGTGTTCGGGACCGGCTTACCGCAGCACTGCGGGGACGTCCACAGGCCACAGTGGTATCCTGGAGAGCGCACCGTGTTGTTGGAGTGGGGTCCGGCCAGCTGTCCGAGCGGCTCGGTCACCGTGGACCAGCACCCGAGAGAACCCGTCGCAAGACCGGGATGGTAGGGGCATACATCAGAGGGGGATCGCCAACCTTGACCGGGCGGGCCATTGTGCTTCGGGTCTCCAAGCGGGTTCGGGCGGTGGTGGGCTAAGCTAAGCTTCAAGGGCAGGGGGCCAGAGAGCGCTACCATGTGTCGCACCGATTTCGCAACGATTTCGCAACATTTTCGCAACAGTGTTGTCCGGACAACGATCGCACCTGAAGGTGGGGCCGGACGCAGCCTGGGCGCCACAGGCGCATGAGAGCCTACCAGGTCTACTAAGCCTACTGTGTCTTGCGGCATTTCGGCTTTTCGGCCCTTCGGCCCCTCCAATCCCATCTTCACAAGTCCCCCAAGGGGGGTGCCCCTGATATACCCTACTTGGGAGGCACTCCCAAAAAATTTTGGGACACGATCCAAAAATATTATGGGATCATGTCAAATTTCAAAATGGTCGAGAAGGATGGCGACCTCACCAGTCATTCGGGGGACCCCAACATATGTTTCGAAGCGGGGGTCGTGGTGGCCCCCAGGGCAACCCTTCCCCGGGGGGATAGCCACCAAGGTCGAAAATTCAAACAGGCTCCAACGGGTCGGGGAAGGATGGCGACCTCACCAGTCGTTCGGGCCACCTTGCCCTATCATCGCAGGGTGGTCGCGATCGACTCCAGGGCAACCCTTCCCCGGGGGGATAGCCACCAAGGTCAAAATTGCAAACAGGCTCGAACGGGTCGGGGAAGGATGGCGACCTCACCGTTCGCTGGAGGGACCCATAAATCCAGCGAACCGTGGTCGTGGTGGCCCCCAGGTCAACCCTTCCCCGGGGGGATAGCCACCAAGGTCGAAATTTCAAACAGATCGGGGAAGCACGGCGACCTCACCAGTCGTTCCGGCCACCCTGCCATATCACCGCAGGGTGGTCGCGGTCGACTCCAGGTCAACCCTTCCTCGGGGAGAGAGTCACCCGATTGAAAGCGTAACGAAGCGAGCTCACCTGACTTGTCATCATCATCATCATCATCCAATCATCATCATCATCATCATCATCATCATCATCATCATCCAGTCCATCATCATCATCATCATCATCATCATCCATCTTGACCCCTTCTCTCCCGCTCACACCCTCCTTGCATGCGTTCACTGAGATCACATGATGAGGGAGACACGGAGGCTTGATTCTTGGGTGAGGACCTTACCATGAATGTCATTTCTCCCATGCATGGGGTTGACATGCGGAACTGCCCGGCACGTTGTGCCTTAACACGGGGGAACCGCCGCTGGATCGACATCGGACCTGCCTGTGTGCCCCCCTGTCACGATCCTGACGCATGGTGCCAATGCGCATAAAAGGTCCGTTTGAAGCCCTGCCTCCACAACCCTTGGCATGATCCGCAGATATCGTGCCACGCTCTCCCCCTCCGACCTTGATCCCGGATGTGAACGCCTTGACTCACTTGCATGCCTCCCTGTGCGTGTCTGTGTTTGATTTTTTGCGAGTCATAATTTTGTGATTCTTGTTCGCCACCGGCCCCAAGTTCGCTCAAGCTGTGCGTCATTTGAGACCCTTCCTGTCCGATTGATCAGTCCTTTGCTTCACACATCATCATCCAGTCCATCATCCAGTCCATCATCCAGTCCATCATCATCATCATCATCATCATCATCATCATCATCCAGTCCATCATCATCATCATCATCAGCCAATCATCATCAGCCAATCATCATCATCATCAGCATCAGCATCAGCATCAGCATCAGCATCAGCATCAGCGTCAGCATCAGCATCAGCATCAGCATCAGCATCAGCATCAGCATCAGCATCAGCATCAGCATCAGCATCAGCATCAGCATCATCATCATCATCATCATCATCATCATCATCATCATCATCATCATCATCATCATCATCATCATCATCATCATCATCATCATCATCATCATCATCATCATCATCATCATCATCATCATCATCATCATCATCAGCCAATCATCATCAGCCGCCAATCATCATCCAGTCATCATCATCATCATCATCATCATCATCATCATCATCATCGTCATCGTCATCGTCATCATCGTCACCATCCTCATCGTCACCATCCTCATCGTCACCATCCTCATCCTCATCCTCATCATCATCATCATCATCCAATCATCATCCAATCATCGTCCAATCATCCAATCATCATCATCATCATCGTCACCATCATATCCGATCGTCAGCATCAGACCCATACTCATCTTCGCACCTGTCTCCCTTCCGCCCAGGCATGCCGAGCGGAACCAGTACGAATGGGATGCCCCTGAGCTGCTCGACCACTCGGTGGATGGTCCGCCCCCCCCCCCCCCTCCACATCAGCATCATCATCAGCATCATCAGCATCATCCAATCATCATCATCATCATCCATCATCCATCATCATCATCATCATCGGTATCCCCACACTTTATGAAGCACGGACGGTGGTGGTGCAGCGGTGCAGGCGGTGGACTTCGTGCAAATCCATGTCTCTGTTCATATTTCTCATCGCCTGGATATGTTGGGGGGTGCAGCGGTGCGGGTCGTGCAATGGGTGTCGAACTACTTTGTGCAGGAGTGTCGCCAGAGCGGCCACCAGCTGGGCGCCGACTTGGAGAAGACCCTCCTCATCTACAACTTCACACCCGTCTTCACGGGGGACGACCCCAGCCAGCACTATCCCGATCGGCAGGTCTGTTCGGCTGTCCGATGTGATGGTCTTCTCCACACCCTCATCTATCACGTCACGTTGGGGACGACCCCAGCCAGCACTATCCCGATCGGCAGGTCTGTTCGGGTTGTTGCGTTTGTCATGTCTGATGTGATGGTGTGGAGAAGACCCTCATCTATCACGTCACCTTCGGGGACGACCCAAGCCGAAGGCAGGTCTGTTTTTCGCAGACTCGGAGTGGCGCCTTCATCCCATCCGTGCGCGCTGCCTCCGGCGGGCCTTGCGAGCCTGTGGCCTCGCGAGCAGTCATGTGTGATGGGCTGCCTGGCGTCTTGGTTTCGTGGTGGGAACTGCTCTTCCGCTCGCACACCACCTTCCTGTCCGATTGATCAGTCCCTTTGCTCCACCCACACCACACCACCCCACCCCCGCAGGTTTACTACTTCCCGCCGGGGCTCTAGCATCCCTCCGACCGCCTTTTCCAGAGGCCCCTTCTTGTCCGAGCGATCAGTCAGTCAGTCAGTCTCGTACAACCTTGGAGGAGGATGAAGTCATTTTGCTCCACATACACAGACATTACATACACACAGACAATTTTCCCGGTACTTCCTGTCCGATCGATCAGTCAGTCCCAGTCAGTCTCGTGTTCGTGCAGCCTCGTGGAGGCGAGCCAGTCATTTTGGCCCCACACACCCATTTTCCTGTTTGGCACGCACACAGACTTCCCTCCCCGTCATCCCTCCCCCACTTTCCCCCCCTTTTTCCTTTCCTTTCCTTTCCTTGTTCGAGAATGTTTCTCCCGTGAGTGGAGTGGTGCGTCTGTATAGAGCCGTGGGGGATGTGGAGCGTATAGCTCCCAACCGCCCCCCCGGATCGCAACTAAATAAGCCGAGTGAAGAAAAACACGAATAACACGACAAGCAGTCGAAAAAACACGAGGAACCCGGGGTCGGTGGGTGTGGCGTGGTGGATGTGGATTCAACCCCAGGGTTCTAGGCGCATGTCTGGCGCAGCATTCGGGCAATGTCCATTTGCCGGAGAAATTCCGAAAACGAGATGCTACGAACAAATGAACAAATGGGGATGAGGATGCGGTGGATGGTGCCCCGGGGGGTAGCGTCAGACCGGGTTTTCGCTGGATCGGTCGTCGAGGCTTGATCAATCACAAAGTGATGAAGATCGGCCTATCAGCAAGAGGGTATGCGCAACAGGTGTGGGTGGAGGGGCAAAGACCTGGGTAATCTCGCGAGAGAACCGCCGTGACATGATCAGAATGGCCTGTTCCACCGTGATCGTGCCTCGTTCTTCCGTGTCGTGCATCAAAAATTCGAGGATGTTCAGCAGCCGAGTGGGCTCTGATGAAAGCGGATTTGCCCGAACACGGAGAAAGATCGCTATGATTTCATCAAAGCTCAATTTTCCGTCGCCATCCTTGTCGACTTCCCAGATGATGTCCCTGATAGTGTCCTGTTTTTTGAAAGTCGAGTGAGCGCCGTTGAGTCAGCACAAACCGGGGAGGCTCGCTTGCCAAGCTGAAGGAGTGCCCTTTTCATATCATTACTATCAATGTAATTATCTCTGTTCAAATCCAGCTTCCGGAAGAGGCTGGCAAAAAGCTGAAACTCCTCCTCTTCGAAAGACATCCGCAATAAAGTCAAACAGGAAAAGAGCCTGCTACGACAGGGGAGTTTTTACTCTGCTCAATTCAGCGCCAACCAAGTGAAAATGGCAGCGCCCGGAAAGCAGGTTGATCTTGATGCGGTCTATGTCCACGATCGCGCTGAGATGCAGCGCATTCGTGCGTTGCACCCCTGGCGGCAGGAGTCTGTATGCCCTCTTTCTTTTTCCCTTTATTTTTTGTACTCCCTCCCTTTTCAACTTCTTGCGCGAATAGTCCTCACCATTTCAAATATGTCAAGGTTTCCGCCTTGGCTCTCCTCAAGATGGTTTGTATTATCGTCAATTGTTTTTATATACCTGATCACCTTCTCCCCGCGACATTCCCAACAAAGGTCATGCATGCATGCAGTGGTGGTCGCTTGGAGGTTATGGGGATTCTCCAGGGCCGTGTGACCGCCAACACTTTCATTATCATGGATTCCTTCGCCCTTCCTGTTGAGGGGACGGAAACCCGTGTTAACGCCGGTGATCAGGCCAACGCCTACATGGCTCAGTATCACGAAATGTCGCACTCTGTCTGTGAATTATTTTTCACATAGCCTTCGGTTGTCAACATGCATTGTTCGAATCTACCAGCTTGGCCGTCCTGAAGATGTCGTGGGCTGGTATCACTCGCACCCTGGCTATGGCTGCTGGATGTCTGGCATTGATGTCCGGACCCAGACTTTGAATCAGATGCTCGATCCCTACCTTGCCATTGTGGTCTGTCACCACTCGCTCCTCCCACCGACACGATCTCATCACATTTTCCTCCCAGGTTGACCCCGTCCGAACCATTTCCTCGGGTCGTGTCGAGATTGGTGCCTTCCGCTGCTATCCCGAGGGGTATAAGCCACCAGAATTTGTGCAGGAGTACCAGAGTGTGCCCACCCACAAGATGGAGGATTTCGGTGCCCACGCCGATCGGTCTGCATCACCCCTGGGCACCACTTCCTCTCCCCCTTTTTTTGAATTTCGGGCAAAAGTTCAAAAATAATCGTCTCTGCTCCCCGGGGTTTGTAGCTACTACAAGCTCGAGACGACCTTCTTCAAGAGCAGCACGGATAACCGGATGCTGGACCTGCTGTGGAACAAGTACTGGGTGAACACACTGTCGTCCTCTCCCCTGATGGCGGTCCGTCATCCCCCCCCATCCTCCCCCCGTCATCTTCCCCCCCCCCCCCGTCATCCCCCCCGTCTTGCAACCTGACGGCGATACCGTCCAGAATAATACAATCCTCCATCAATCCCCCACCGACCCACCCACCCCCCCCCCCATCATCATCCACATCCATTCAAATCATCATCATCGTCATCATCATTATCATCAGCAGCAGCAGTAGTATCCATTCGTCATCCATTCATCCAATCATCATCAGCATCATCATCATCATCATCATCAGCATCATCATCATCATCATCATCATCATCATCATCATCTCTCCTACCACCATCCGCCCCACAGAACCGGGACTACTTCTCGCAGCAAGTGGAGGATGTGGCGGCCAAGCTGGACGGGATCGACCTGCAGGCCCGCTTCACCTCCAAGCGCGAGTATAACCCCTTCAAGGACGTCAAGAAGGATGGGTCTGTGTCGTGTCTCTGTGGCTGTGGCTGTCTGTCTGTCTCTGCCGTGTCATCTGTGTCTGTGTCACCTCCATGCGCGAGTATCTTCATCATCATCCAAGATCCAATCATCATCATCCAATCGTCCTCATCCAATCATCATCATCAATCATCATCATCCCAATCATCATCCCAATCATCATCCACCACCATCATCCACCACCATCCACCACCATCATCGTCCCAATCATCATCCCAATCATCATCCCAATCATCATCATCCCAATCATCATCATCCCAATCATCATCACCAGTCATCACCCAGTCATCATCCAGTCATCATCCAGTCATCATCCAGTCATCATCCAGTCATCATCCAGTCATCATCCAGTCATCATCCAGTCATCATCATCATCATCATCATCATCATCGTCATCCAATCATCCTCACCATCATCATCCAGTCATCATCATCACCATCCCTCCGTCCTTCTTTTCTCTCCACAGCTCCAAGTCTGCGATGGAGCACCTCTCGGGCCTGATGAACCAGGTCATGAAGCACTCCCTGTTCAACTTCGCCTCGTAACCACACATCCCCGCCGCGGGGGGCGATGTCAACGAGTACAGTGTCATGACCCCCCCTCCTCCTCCTGTGATCCGGATGGGTGGGTGGGTGGGGGTGCTTGTTAATTGTGCCAATTTTCGCTCTTCCCCTCTATCACCCCCCCCCCCCCAACCAACCAACCACTCCATCTCATCGCACCCCCACCGGTTGCTTCCCCCAAAAATCCCGCCCACGGCAGCCCTCGTCCATTTGTTCTTGGTTTCGCTGGGGCTTTGCTTTGCTTTGCTTTGCTTTGCTTGCTCGCCCGTCCCCGTGGATGAGCCAATTCGGGGACACAAAGATCGAAGGTAACCATGATGCGGAGTGGGTCGGCACAAGAAGATCAGGGGGACCCCTCTGGGGAGAGGCGCCCAGAAAAGGCCTTCAATCCACGGCGAGAAAGGGGGTTGCCTGGTCAGTCACGGGTGACGTTATTTTCCGGGATCCCGTATGACCCCGGTAATAGTCCCTCCCTCAGAAAATAGTCCTCAAAGTGATTTTTGGGTTTCATCAACCTTGACGATCAATGAATCTGAGGTACCAACGACCAACCACGCGCCGTATTTAGTGAGCAACCATAAAACGGGCAAATCCTGGCGACACAAGCGAGGCCCGTTCACCAGTGGATGGTGTGACAAGGGGAGCTGCTGCAGGGGCCGTGGTTGCCTGTGACCACGAAGGCTGAGTTCTGCTTGGAGAAAGAACGCAACAGACCGTGGGTGTGGCTGTCGGGTGAGGAGGGGGCGAGATGGCGGGCGCAGGCAGAACCTCTTGTTCCGGCTCGTCACAGGGCGGCGCGCGGAAGGAAGACGACAGCCGGCACGGGATCATAAAGGCATTCTGGCCACAGCGCTGGCAGCGCCGAGCGTAGGGCAGGTGTATTCCGTCTGAGGATTTCCCATCCGCTTTGGTACCATCAACACAGGGGCGACAGCGAATGCACCACCCGGAGGGGGCGGCCGGGTGGGCGATGCACGGCGGCACGACTGGGGAGAGCGTCTCGCAACCCCCCGTCGTTGTCTGGCCGTCAACAGCGCCATCGGGGTGTTGGATGTCGTCGTGGCGAGTCGAGGCGATGCAACCCGGGGCATACTCGATTGCGAACAAGGGAGGGGTGCCTTCGGGGCATCCGCAGGTGCATCGCATGGGAATCTCCGCCAACGGGCGCGCGAGGGCCCGCAGTGCGTGGAGGGCCTCGGCCAGGGTGGGCCCACGCGAGAATCGGCTCCCGCAGACCAACTGCTCGGATTGGTGGGGAAGGGAAGACGGCGGACGGGTCGCCCGAAGGAACACCAGTGGTGTTTTCGGGTCAACCCGGCCCTTGTATGTGCCGCGTGCCTGCTGGGCTTGGCGGCAGGCAACCGCCACGGCCTCCTCGAGGTCGGCAGGGAGCGAGTTCTGTGGGGCGTAGCCGAGCAGAACTGAGAGGAACTTGGTCGCCTCCACGTCGGTCAGCTCATCCGCCGTGGCCACCACTTGCTCCAGCCCGCCGATTGATGCGACTCCCGTTGATGGTGGCGGCCGGCGGCGCTGAAGATGCTCCCCCAGGGCAAGCGTGTTGCAGCACAGCAACAGCACCGCGTGGGGGGTGACCTCGGTTGACGCAATCTGTGTCGTTGGTGGCAGTGGGTCATCAGCGAAGCAGCCCACCAGTTCATCGGGGCTGATCCATGTCATTCTGCCTGCGATACCCTCCTCACCGCGAATGCTGATGCTCTGGCGGAGGCCGTGGCCCACGTGGACGACCAAGTCGGGGCGGAACTCGCGAATCGCATCTAAAGGCAGAAACAACGTCAAAGAACAGATCGAGTCACTCAGATGCAGGGTCAAAGTCTCCACGCCAAAACAAACCGCCAAACATCGTATGGAGGCTCAACGGGAAGGGGAAAACGTGTTCGCCCGGGGACGATGGGATGATTGCCGAAGAAGACAAGAAAGGAAAAGGATGGGGATTCAACCGCAGGGCAGGGGCACACAGACTCTTGAGTGACATCGAGGTGGGTTGTTCCAGGAAGCGCACTGCGAAGTTCTGAACGGCAGAAATTGCGGGCGGACTGATGGGGGAAACGCCGAAATGAGACAGACGTATTCAGCTTCGTGCTTTTTGAGGTCTTTGGAGATCTTTTCCAGCTCCGAAGCGCTCACCAGCTGAGGTTCGCGGTCTCCGACGCGGGGGATGGGGTTGACTGCTGTGAGCAGCATTCGCAACACAGGACCGCGTCGTGGGCAGACGGCAATTGCCGGGCGGCCAGCGCCGTCACTGGGTGGTGTCGAGGTGGGAGGGGGAGCCGGAGGTGGGGATGCGGGCCGCTCATCGAAGGGTGGCATGCCAGCAATGGCTGCGCTGCGGACCACCAGACGATGGGATTGACAGCCAGCGCACCCGAGGGTCATCTCGGCGCTGTGCTGATCCACCGGCAGGCCCAACATCAGACAGCGCGCACAAAACGCCGGGATGCCTTCATGCACTGCCTCCATGAACATGGTGGAGTTGCGCTGGATTCGGGGAAGGTAGGCCAGTCGACTGGCCGGGTCGGGCATGACAAGGGCGCTGTCAATGGGGTCGGACTCTTCGCACATCATGCCACAGCCCACGCAGGCCCACCCGATGCGGAACTGTGGTGTGGAGGAAGGCGGGCATTGACAGCAGAATTCGGGGCACCGATGATGGAGGGACGCCGGGAGCTCGCCCAGAGGGACCCCCGGGAAGTGAGCCCGGAGGTCCTCGAGGAAGGCTCCGGATTCATCGGGATCAGGCTGATGGCCTTCATATGCGACATTACACGAGACATGCGCATCGGCCAGGGCAGGCACGGCATGGGCGAGTCCCAAGGCGGCGTAGGATTTCAGATATCGTGAAATCTGGCCGATATGCCCTGCCAGGAGGAGTCCCCTCCGCTTCTGCACCTCGAACAGGCTTCCCAGAAACAGGTCGGGGCTGCCGGCGGAGCTGTGGGTCTGCAAGACCACCTTGACGGGGGCACCGGCCTGGTTCAGGAGGCGCACGAGGTCCGGGGCGAAAAGGGGCCGCAGCCGGGGCGTCTGGGAGGTCCGCAGCACAAGGGCGTCGCGAGTGCAGGGGCAGTCAAACACGAGAACGTCGGGTCGGTCTTCCCGGAGACGAGCTGCACAGATCACCAAAAAAAAGGCACAGAAACAGTGACGAGGGTATTGCCTCAAAGACAGAGGAACAGATGCAGTGGATTTTGCGAGGCTGTGTATTTGTGAAGATTGGCACACGAGATTGGCACGGTCGTGTCAAATTGCGGACCGAGCAGGGCCGACGGCCTGAGATCTGCCGCTTTGAGGGTGATTGTGGAGTCGGCCAACTGCGAATCATCGGATGAGGTTGGGATGAGAGCCGATTGCAGCAGACTTGGGATGCGTACTTGGCGTGGAGTGCCTGATCCTGTGTGGCGATGAGAACCACGAAGCCGGCCACTTTGCCGGCGGCAGGCGGTGGTGAGCAGAGAGCCTCTGGCTGTGGTCTGGGTGACTCAAGTTGTTCGGGGGCTTCGAGTGGCTTATTGGGAGGCGCCTCGGAAAATGGAGTGGCGAGTGCCTCGAGTGGGGCGAGGGCTTTGGCTGGGGCGGCGGGCGCCTCGGGAAACGGGCAAGCATCCGTCGGCAGTGATTCGAATGCCTCGAGTGGGTCGATAGCTTTGGCCGGTTGGGATCCGGGTGCCAACGGCAAGTAACGGGCAGGGGCACGGAGCCCAAGGCGACTGAGGAAGGGGCAAGGCGACTGAATTGCGACGGGACCCTTGCAGCCCTTGCATATGAGGCGCACGAGGGCTGGACAGTTCAGAGTGGCGGCCAATGTGGACGGTGATTGCAGAGAGGAGACGTATTCGGAATCGCCCGCTGCCGACTCGAATGTGCGCAGGGCGGGCAGGTCAAAGGGGAGCCGGGATCGGCCTTCCAGACTCAGGTGTTCCAGAGTCGGCCGGCACTGATGTGCGAGCGTGTGGTACGCTTCCACCCACGAGTTCGCAGCCTCGAAAACGCGCAGGGGCGGCACCGTCGCGAAACGCATGCGTCGGGGCACGGCCTCGTTGAGTCTGAGGGAACTGAGGAGCGGCGTCTCCAGCAGAAGGGCAGGGAGGAAGTTTTGCCGCTGTGAAGACACCTCGAGGGCCTGCAGTCCTGGGGCACAGAGGCTTGTCCATTCGCTCATGTCCACAGAGAGGCCGACGACCGAGGCGGGAAGAATGAAAGTCCCGTGGTCGATGATCTTGGGAACAATCTGAGGGCGAGGGTGGGCTGAAAACATGCTCATCAAGTCGTCTTCCTCTGTGTCGCACTGGGCGTCAATCCGGAGGCTGAGGGGCCCTTGCGCTGCCGCCACCAGCGGGGCACAGGAGTACGCAAAGGTGTCGCTGGCCGAGCCTGCGCAGACCAAGAAGGAAAGAGATGAGATTTTCAACGACCATTCAATGGGTCTATCAGCAGTGCGCAGCATCCGTGAGAGCAACTTCGACAGACCGAAGCCAGTAATGTTGATCCGCTCAAGACGGGGCACGGGACACGCAGTGATCATGTGCCAATTATGGCCTGCCTCTCCAGCACGGTGCCGAACGGAGGCCTTGAAGGAGCGCAGCGAGGGGCAGCGGAGGGTCAGGCTGGCTAAGGTTGCAGGGAGGACCACTGTGAGACGCTCAGCCAGAGGCAGATCGATTGTGACCGTGGTGAGGTCCGTCTCCAGTCTGAGATCACACTCTCGCAGCCCAGCGGGGAGAATGGGCCGTGGCTCGGTGAGGGCAAGTCGGGCGGTAAGGGATACCAGGACGGAACCAACAGAGAGCAGCGACTCGGAGGTGAGGACGAAGTTGGGAGTGATCCGGAGGCACAATTCCCGCAAATTGGGGCACCGCTCCGGAATGAAGCTGCTGAGGACGTCAGGCGGCAGTCGGGTGGTGTTGTTGTCGCGTCCGGTGACGTTTCGGGAAGTGGTCATGACAAGGCGGTGCAGATTGGGCCAGCACGGGAGCAGGCCGGGCAGATCATCGGGGTGGCAGGTCAAGGCGAGTCCTCGCACCCGAGCCGGGACAAACAAGGAGAGGCCAAGGTCTCTTGCCCCTTGGGGAAAGTCACCCTCGCCCGCTTCATCGCTTTCGATTTCAGTGATTGTCACAAGATGACGGGCGAATTCAGCAGGGAGACCGAAGCAGGCGATGGTGGAGAGACAGGTCTCGAGCAATCGCAGGTGCGGGGACCCAACTTTCAGTGTCTGGACAAACTCTAGGGTGGAGGTGGGCTTGAGATTTGGCAACCGCAGGACTTCCAACTTGGGGCTGCCAGCCAGAAACCGTGCCAGGGGGAGCTGGGCAGGATACTCGGAGAGGAATATGGTCCGCAAATTTGGGAAGGGTGGAAAACATTCGATGGGGAGGACTTCTGCAGATAGAGACAAGGACTCGAGCGAATCGGCACAGCGACGCAGGATGATGTCCATTGGAGGGATTCCAGCTTTTGCCCAAAGACTCCCACACCGAGGTGCCATGTCAAACACGAAACGGAGCTGCCTCACACGAACCAGAAGGCTCCGCAGCCGATGGTTGATCGCGGAAAGGATACAGTGCAATTCAAAGGATGCATCCACGTCTGCGAGATATAACCACACATCGTCTGGAAGAAAGTCGAGCAGTGACACAGAGGCGAAGGGGAATGATGCCGTTGCGTTGCGCGCAAGAGCAACCGGCAGCTTGTGTGTCCGGTCGGGTGAAAGAGGCTGTGCGCTGTCTTGTTTTTTGTTGGTCACGGCGCTTTCTTTTTCTGGCTAATATAATGTTTCTGTTGTGTTTATTTATTTATTTCATTGTTTCCTTTCCCGAATAGATCGACGCTTCATCGCTTTTTTAGGGATTGGAATCACTTCTCCTCCTCTTGCACTAGATCACACTCGACACCGTCGTCCCACTCACCACACCAAACCACTAGACTCCATGTTGGCACTTATGATAGTCCACCAAGCATTTGGATCGGAACACTTTTTTCCGAATGCAGAATCTTCATCACCCACCCAGGGACCGTGCCGTACTCACCACACGAGATCCGTTCTTTTGCACCGACATTATTCCCCCCGGTACCAAAATGTGGAAACCAGTCCCCTTCTGCTCCATGCTCAACTCCATGTTGATCTTATTCTCACCACCGAGCCCGTTCTCACCACCGAGCCCGGAGAATACCACTGTTTCCATCGGGAAGAACGTGGGTGGTGACTTCAATCACCAGCCCGTGCCGAGATGACCGGCGTCCCTCCTTGATTTCTCGCATCGCCATCTCGAAGTGGCGAGCCGTCTGCGTGGGTGGGTGGGGTGGGGCAGAAGACAAAATTGTGATTTTCTGGAAGTGTGGTGGCGATGACCAGGGTGAGTGTGTGGAGTAAAGAGGGAAAGAAGTAACGGGAGTGTGTGTGTGTGTGTGTGTGTGTGTGTGTGTGTGTGTGTGTGTGTGTGTGTGTGTGTGTGTGTGTGTGTGTGTGTGTGTGTGTGTGTGTGTGTGTGTGTGTGTGTGTGTGTGTGTGTGTGTGTGTGTGTGTGTGTGTGTGTGTGTGTGTGTGTGTCGTGTAAATGAAAAAACGGAAATTGAGACAGCACGAATGTCACTGCACCCGTGGGCGAAGGAATCCCCTGTGGAGGGCGTTTGATAGGCTCGTTGTGTGTGTGTGTGTGTGTGTGTGTGTGTGTGTGTATGACGGGCGGGATGCCCTGGGTGTCTCGCGCAGTCCAGGGGGCTGTTCACACATCATCACCCGGTCATCATCACCCGGCCATCATCACCGAGTCGTAACGGTTCTCTTCGCAGACGTCCGAGCAAAGACACAGAGCATGCCTTTCCAGTCATCATCCAGTCATCATCATCCAGTCATCATCATCCAATCATCATCATCATCATCATCATCATCATCATCATCATCATCATCATCATCATCATCATCATATCATCATCATCCAATCATCATCATCATCAGCATCATCAGCATCCAATCATCATCATCATCATCCAAGCATCATCCAAGCATCATCATCCAATCATCATCATCCAATCATCATCATCATCCAATCATCATCATCATCCAATCATCATCATCATCCAATCATCATCATCATCCAATCATCATCATCATCATCCGAACATCATCCAATCATCATCATCCAATCAGTCATCATCATCCAATCATCATCAAGATCCAATCATCATCATCATCATCATCATCACCAGTTATCATCATCATCATCCAATCATCACGCGCACAGCTGCCGGTGAGGAAGGCGGACCACGAGGGGGTTGGTGAGGGACTCCCGGAGCGCGTTCATGCCGGCCTCGCGGCAGAGAGATTCAAGCTCGGCTCCCGAGTAGCCCACAGCCTGTCGGGGGGTGGGGTGGGGTGGGGTGGGTGAGGGGAGATGGTGATGACTGGATGATGACTGGATGATGACTGGATGATGACTGGATGATGACTGGATGATGACTGGATGATGACTGGATGATGCTGAAGAAGACACATGTCTCCGTTCCTTGTGAATCGTGCCCAACGTCAAACAGCAGAGGGGGACACCGCCCCCAACGCGAGGCACGACCGTACTGAGGACAGGAGGAGTGAGGCCTGTCGCTCTAGCCCTGGCGGTAGACGGCATCGGACCCGCAGGGGGGGGTTCGGGGGGTCAGTGCCACAATGCCCCCGCCGTTCTGTGCCTGGGCATCGGATGTGTGTGTGTGTGACTGTGGCCGAAAGACGCGTGGGTGGTGGTTCGCCCTGGATGATGGAAAATTATGGGATGCGAAAAAAAAAAAATTCCACCGCCTTCCAAATCGTGAGGGGCCACCTGAGGTTGATGACACCGCGTCGTTACGTCATACCCCCACGACGACAGGACAGGGAGGGTCTTCTCGCCAATGATGCCCAGCTGAGCGAACTTGGGGGCAAACAGGACACAAACACAAAATGATGATGATGACGTAGAAAGGCTGAAGCAGGTGGTGATGTTGGATCAGTTGGTCAGGCCTCGTGTGTGCTGATGGTGACGGTGGGGGGCGGGTGGGAGCGGTCGACAAGGACCTGTCGGGCCATCGTGTCCAGGTCGAGTCCAGCAGCCAATGGCATCCGGCGGGTATGCACTTGGATGATCTCGCGTCGGGCCTCCTCGTCAGGCAGCGGAACCTGGTGGGTGGGTGGGTGTCACAGTCCCATCCCCCCAGCAGAGAAGAAGTGGAACGGAGCCACGTGTTTGCACCATCCAACCATCACCATCCGATCATCATCATCATCATCATCCGATCATCATCATCATCATCATCCGATCATCATCATCATCATCATCCGATCATCATCATCATCCAATCATCATCATCCTCATCATCATCATCATCATCATCCTCATCAGCATCACCATCATTCAATCATCATCATCATCATCATCATCATCATCATCATCATCATCATCATCATCATCATCATCATCATCATCCATCATCATCATCATCCATCATCATCATCATCATCATCCATCATCCGATCATCATCCTCCTCATCGTCATCATCATCATCATCATCATCATCATCCTCATCAGCATCACCATCATTCAATCATCATCATCATCATCATCATCATCATCATCATCATCATCATCATCATCATCATCATCATCATCATCATCATCATCATCATCATCATCATCATCATCATCATCATCATCATCATCATCATCATCATCATCATCATCATCATCATCATCATCCATCATCCTCATCAGCATCATCATCATCATCATCATCATCATCATCATCATCATCATCATCATCATCATCATCATCATCATCATCATCATCATCATCATCATCATCATCATCATCATCATCATCCAATCATCATCCAATCATCATCCAATCATCACCATCATCATCACCATCATCATCATCATCATCATCATCATCATCATCATCATCATCATCATCATCATCATCATCATCATCATCATCATCATCATCATCATCATCATCATCATCCAGGCATCATCATCATCCAATCATCACCACCATCCTCATCCTCATCATCCAATCATCATCTCATCCAATCATCATCATCCAATCATCATCCAATCATCATCATACTCATCATCCAATCATCATCATCATCACTCCTCAAATTT
>JAPMOS010000014.1:0-7500 GCA_027972325.1 Paratrimastix pyriformis
GATCCGATGCCTTCCAAGAATTTCTATTCGCATGTAGACGGTCTTTGGCGAGGACACCGCCGCCGCTTTCTTCCGGGTCCTCCAATTCCGAGTTTGATGCCATGCTCCATGAAGTTTACCAAATTCCGGCGGACCAAACTCTTCACATCGCCTATCAAGACGAAGACGGCGATTTTGCACCATTGCTTCCGAGCGTGAGCTGCGTTATGCCTTCAATCTGGCCTTCCAAAGCAACCATCTGCTGCGGGTGCGGGTGACCCGTCGTCCTGTTGCTTCGGGTGCTGCTCCGATGGCGGTCGAGGACGACAAGCTTCCCGAGACGCCTGTTCATCCTCACGTCACCTGCGATGCCTGCCAGCGACCCATTACCGGCATTCGCCAAGTGCCTCTCGTGCCCGGACTACGATCTTTGCCAGACGTGCGAACGCAAGCCAGGCGTTCACAACCGGCGTCACCTCTTCGTCAAGGTCCGGTGACCACACCCATCGGCACATTCTTCTTGCCCGCCGTCTCTCGTTCGCACTGCTCACTCCTCCGTGTTTCCCTTTGAAATGTAGATTCCGACCCCGCCCTCCTGGCGAGCGGTTTGCCTGCTTCGACATTCCCACCGGCGGCCCGCCCTCTCAACTTCGCGCCCAACCGTTGCAGCCCGAGGCTTTCCAGGGATGGCTGGACAGCATGGTCTCGTCACCCTGGGGCCAGCAGATGTTCCAGAACCTGCGCCGTGATCAGCACTTCCAGCGTTTCCTGGCCCGGTTTGCTCCGCTCCGGGCCATCTGGAGAGCTTCGCCCAGCGCGTCCAGACTTCGGCCGCGCCGGCGTCCTCCACTACCACCACGGCCAGCTCGACTTCTGCCGCCCCGAAGGAGTCCGCCGCAGCGACCCCGGCACGACTGCGACCTCAACCAGCACCACGACCACGACCAGCACCACGACCACGAGCACCGCTGCCCCGCACCCGCGGCGCCGGCGCCGGAGGCACCCAAGGGACTCAACATGGAGGCTCTGGCCCCGTACCCGTTCCTCTCGCGGGCTCTGGTCTTCCTCCGGTTCATGCAGCCCGAGGCCTGCGAGACCATCGCCCCAAGCTGCTCGAGTTGAGCAATCCCACCGATCTGCAGTACATCGACTCGCTCATTGGGCACGTGCACCTTCATGCTCTTCAACACGCTCCGCTCGGCCAACCTGGTGCCCGCCTCGATGACCAACTACTTCATGGGCATGTCCACCCAGCTGCCCCCGCTGGACGACATGCGCTACATGTACGACTGCTGCCTGGGCCACCTCCGCTCGGTCTTCCCGCCGGAGTCGCTGAACGGCCCAATCATGCCCCGCCTCCCGGCTTCATGCCCTGCTGCGGCGGTGGGATGCCCGGAATGCCTCCGATGCCCCCGATGCCCGGGATGCCTCCGATGCCCCGATGCCCGGGATGCCTCCGATGGGCGGGATGCCCCGATGCCAATGCCCGGAATGCCCGGAATGCCCCCGATGGGCGGAATGCCCGGAATGCCTCCGATGCCCTTCCCGGGTCGCCCCCGCCTTGCGGTGGCATGCCCCCTCCGCCTCCGGGCTTTGCGCCTCCGCCCCTCCCCCATGCCGGGCGGTGAGCGGCCCCATGTCGCCCTTCTCGTTCTTCGGCGACCCCAACGGGCCTTCGCCCCAACGGTCCCCTGGCCGGCCTGATGCAGTCGGTGTCGTCCTTCTTCGGGGCCCCGGCGCCCTCGTCCGGCGGCGCCGCTTCGTCTGCCCCGGCGGCCGCCCCGCGGCCGGCGCGTCTGCCCCGGCCATGTCCGACCAGGAGCTCGACGAGAAGTGCGCCCTGCTGCAGCAGATGGGCTTTGCCAACGCCGCCCGCAACCGCGAGGCGCTCATTGCCCGTGGCGGTGACCTCAACGTGGTGCTTGAGGACCTCGCCCAAGAGCCCGTCGCTCCCGCCCCGGCTCCTGCCCCCGCCCCGGCACAGGCCCCGCCCCGGCCCAGGCCCCGCTGCCGCTGCCGCTCCGCCCCGCTGCTGCCCCGGCCTCGGCCGAGGAGCCCAAGGACCAGCACTAGAGTGATCTTCCTCCTCCACCACCCAAGAGCGTTCTTCCTCCGCCTCCTCTGCCTCTTTGAGCGACCCCAACCGCTGGTCCTGTCCACGCGAGTGATTGGGGCGCCCTGCCCCTCCCGCCCTCTTCCTCCTCTTCTTCTTCTTCCTGACGAGTGTCCACCTCCTGCCTTGAGCCGCCGCCCTCCACAACCACAACAAACCCCTGAGATGACCCCCAACCAACCACAACACCCCGAGATGAGCCTCCTCTCCAACCTCACCAACCTCCTCCTCCGTCTTCTTCTCCTCCCTTCCCTGATCGATCCGCATCCCTTCGAGAGGCCGCCGCCAGCGACCATCCAGAGTCTGGTCGTCGGCCCGGGCACCAAGTCGAGAGTCAACGAACATATATATCCGCTCCCAAGCCATCCCATCCGGCCCACCACCACCCCCTTCATTCCTTGGCGTCCCTCGTCCCCGGCCTTCCTTCCCGTGGTGTGCCCATGCCGCCGACCCGCGGCAGCGATGATGATGATGTTGATGGAAGGAATCCAACCTGGGGAGACCTTGGGCCTTGGGCCCTTGCGCTGTCCCTCCATTATTCCCCATTTTTTTTTTTTGAGATTCTTCTTCTTCTTTCTTTTCGTTCCCGGGCCCCACACGCCAAAGCGAGAGAATCATGGGCGTTGCTGGTGTTGCTGTGGGGAGGAGCGTTGCTTTCAATGCGCTGCCACTCCCTCCTCCTCCTCCCCTTCCAACAACGAACCAGCTTTTCCTTCATCCGTTCATCCGCCCCACCCACCTCGTTTTTCCGTCCCCTCATTCGTGTGTCGCCCGGGCGAAGCGCAAGGCTCCGGCCCTCGGAAAACTAACCTTTTGACGAACCATTCAGCATCGATTCCTCTTCAGGAGGGGGTTCCAGTTCGACAACCCCGGCAGCAGCTGCGGGTGGGCAACCTGGCGCAGGCGGCCGGGTGTCCCTCCGTCTCCATCCCCTGATACGCCCGGTACTATACAGACGATACTATACGGACGATCTCACGGCAGCAGACGAGCCGCCGCAGAAGAATTTCTTCAAGAGAAAGCAGAAGAAAAAGACGTGCCGTTGTCCATATGTACCCCGATGATATACAAAAAAAATGATGATGAGTGGGTGGGTGCGGAAAGAAGGAGACTCACTCACATCGGCCCCACCCGGTGGCCATCTGCGCCAGTCGCTTCAACCGCAGCTTCTCCCGCTTGCGAAGCTCCTCCCTCGCGCAGTTGGGTCCGCTCGGCCTCCTTGACCCGGTCTCGTTCCTGTTCCTTCTCCCGTCGCTGATGTTCGCGCTCCTCCCGGCGCGCCCTGCGCTCGGCCCGTTCGGCACGTTTCCGGTCGCGCTTGGCAGGTCGCCTCGCCCGCATCGCTGTTGCCCTCATCCGAGGATGAGCTGTGCCGTGGCTGCGATCAGGGAAGAGGAGATGATGATGATGATGATGATGATGATGATGATGATGATCGGATGCTGATGCTGATGCTGATGATCGGATGATGATGATGATGATGATGATGATGATGATGATGATGATGATGATGATGATGATGATGATGATGATGATGATGATGATGATGATGATGATGATGATGATGATGATGATGATGCTGCTGATGCTGATGCTGCTGATGGATGCTGATGATTGGATGATGATGATCGGATGATGGTTGAGTGAGGATGATTGAATGATGATTGCTGATGTTGATGCTGATGATACTGATGCTGATGATGCTGATGATGCTGATGATGCTGATGATGCTGATGATGCTGATGGTGCTGATGACGGTGAATGACTGGATGCTGACTGGATGCTAGTGTGCCGTGGTTTGTGATCAGGGAAAATGAGAGACCGGCCAAAACACCGAAGACGCGGGACCCGATCCCAAATAGTGACGGCTCGCCAGATCGCAGAAGCATGACGCCACGCACGCACGCACGCAGGCACCCGCTAACATCATTGTTATCCAACAACACAACACAGAGTGTCAGTCACCTCATGCGAACCGCCACAACATCTGTGTGCGCGCGGACCGGAGATGCCCCGGATGGCTGCTGCAGTAGCAGAGGGGTGTGGCGCGGCGGCCGGCGGCGGGGTGGCGGTGGCCCCGCGGTGGAAGTGGCGGGGAGGAGGAGGCCCGAGATCTTGAGGGCCGCATTGAGCAGATCGCGAATCTGCTGCACGGGCGCCTTCTCGGGCCTACCGAAAATCGTGGAAAATGAGCCCGGGGGATCGCCACGCGGCTGTGCAGACCGGGCCGGGGTGGTAGCCACGGCCGGATAAGAGTGACTTGGCCCTTGCGGCTGCTGCTGCGGCGGCGGCGACACTCAGCGCTGATGCTGTGCATGTCGGAGATGTGTGAGATCGACAGGGTGATATCCACAAACCTGGGATCGGTGGCCGTGGAGGAATATCGACGAGAAATGGGATTTCTCCTTTGGGAATCCTCCGGAGATTCCTCCCTTGGAGATGTTGCTGCCGGGGATACAACTCGGGTAATGTTCAAGGAGTTCCTGAAAAAGAAATAGGTTGTGCAATCACAGCTGCGAGCGCCGGTGAACCAACCTCTTTGTCAGGATAGCATGGCACTTCGGGCACCGAGCACGGAGGCACAACGTGGCTTGCTTAATGAGGATGTGCAACAGGCTTGAAATGGGCCAGACTGCCCTCGCACCGCATTGGACATTGCATCTTTGCCGGCTCATGTTCGTATTTGGAGAGCCTAGAAAGCACAGCTCGTGCAGGTGCATTTTGGCGCAGAGTTAGAACAGACCAGTCTTGGAGGCACTGTTTGCAAAATGTGCGTGCAGGGAAGCGAAACGGGTTCGCGGAGGACGCGATAGCAGATCTGGCAGGACAGGGTCTCAACTTGAGCACTAGGAACGAGCCAACTATCATCCCAAAGGTTGGGTCCAAATGTGGTGAAGGCGTGGTGGGTTCCATCAGTTCATCAAGCCGGAAATGGATGGACGTGTCAAAGCGTGAGTTGCGCGGTCGTTCCGATCCTGCCAAACCACGCAAGTCATTCGTGCGGTTTGAATATTGATGGTAAAGCGCTTCCAGAAAACGAGTGGACAAAGTCCGAGGATCCTCACGGATGCCGCCATTGCGCGCTTGATGAAGGAGGCGGCAGCGTCATCATCATCATCAGACCAGCTCGTCTCGTCGGTCGAGGCCAAAAACTGCTCTCGGCTGAACTGTGTCGCTTCGCTCAATACGCTCTCGAGGAATCCATCATGGAATCCGAGAAACGCAGATGGACATCGCTGCTCGCTCGATGTCGCCGCGGCGGCGCTGCGTCACCGGGGCACGACCAGCCGGCCGCTGATGATGCGGCTGGACCGGGGCGACGTGGTCGTGTGCGGGGATCCGTGCTGCGCCTACTCGCCCCTGTCGTGGCTGGCGGCCATCGGCATGGGTCGCTACGGGCCCAGTTTCTGGCCCGCAGCTACGACTGGCACGCCCGCAGCGCGGCGGACATTGTGGGGACCCTGGGGCCCCCGGGCGGACAAGGCCTTCCTGCTGGCCGAGCTGGAGCTGCTCCAGCAGCGGGCGGCCCGGGCCCACATGCTGGCCGCCATCCAGCGGGAGGCCGCTCCGCCCCGGGTGAGTACGACCCCACCGGGCCGGGCGGCTACCTGCCCGGGGCAGGTCGCTCTTCGACCCGGCCCAGTACACGGCCCGCATCGGGCCCGCCAACGCGGCCCTGAAGGCCGAGGAGGACCGGCTGCGGGGCCTGTTCGTCAGCGCCCGGGACCACCGACCTGGCCGACCCCACGCCCTCCTGGTGCCGCTCTACCCACCGGGGTGCAAGCCGCATCAAGTCGAGGGTCTGCATTCCCTAACCACCGGCCCGGGTCGGGTATGTGTCGGGGTGGGGGGGGGGGGGGGGGGGGGATATGACCCGGTTAGTGGACATTACCACTCCCCTCCCCGCCCTGTCTCCTCCACCCCACGCCCCCATCCAGCCCCGGAGGAGCACCGTCTCCCTCGCCGGGGTCGACGCCCCGCGGCGGCGGCGGCCCCGAAAGCCGAC
The DNA here is from genome assembly GCA_027972325.1 of Paratrimastix pyriformis. Taxonomy (NCBI): domain Eukaryota; phylum Preaxostyla; family Paratrimastigidae; genus Paratrimastix; species Paratrimastix pyriformis. Next base: position 6,099 of record JAPMOS010000014.1, read on the forward strand.
CTCCCGGCGGGGCCAGTACCCCTGTGGGATAGCCACGTGACCAGTGATATTATCCCCGTGGAGGCGGGGCGGGTCTGTCGACGAGGTGAATGGAGTGCTTTGATTCGGATTCGTGACAATGAGGAGAGGTGGGGAGGGGCCAGTACCCTGTGGGATAGCCACGTGACCAGTGATATTATCCCGTGGAGGCGGGAGTGGGTCTGTTCCCGGGGGAGTGCTTTGACGTATGACCATGAGGACGGGAGTGAGGGGGCGGTGGTGGGGTGGTGCCGGTGAACGGGGTGCGGCCCCCGTGGCGCGCGAATTAGTGGCGATGTTTGTTGCGGCATCATGATTCCGAGAAACCCTCTGTTCAGAGACCCCCGTGTAGGGTGTGTGTGTGTTGTGTGTTGTGTGTGTGTGTGTGTGTGTGTGTGTGTGTGTGTGTGTGTGTGTGTGTGTGTGTGTGTGTGTGTGTGTGTGTGTGTGTGTGTGTGTGTGTGTGTGTGTGTGTGTGTGTGTGTGTGTGTGTGCTGTGATGTACGTTGACCTGCCCGATTTCCCGAATGGTGTTCCCCTGGATGCTGCACTGGGGTGCCGGCACCCAGCAGCGCCCGGACCTGGTGCTGCGCTCGGAGACACTGAAAGATTGTGCTCCTGGAACTTACAGTCCCCTCGGAGCACAATGTGAGTGCGGCACACGAGCGTAAAACAGCCCGCTATTTGGCCCTGACCCGCGACCTGGCGGTGAAGGGCTGGACGGTGGAGCTGGTCCCCTTCGAGGTGGGCTCCATCGGGTTCCTGACACGTTCCTATCATGCCATGACCCGGCTGCTGGGCATTGGCTCCAAAACCCTCTCCACCTCGATCTCTGACACTGTCCTGCGCTGCAGTTACTGGATCTTCCTGTCCCGGGGCGACCAAGTGTGGACCCCATGGGCGATCCATCTGTAACTCAGCTGCCTGTCCTGACCCGTGTCCCTTGTCCCCTGTCCTGTCCCGTCCCCTTGCTCGTCCCGTCCTTTTGTTTTGCTCGTCCCGTCCCGTGGTGGTGTGTGGCCGGGGGGGATCCCCCGGAGGTGGTGGCACTGCCCCTAGCGCTCCGATCAGTAGGCTCATTCTGGGTGCCACTACACTTTCCGGATCCACTCCCGTCTCGTGGGGATGGACCGTTTTCTTTCTTCGTCCTGTCCCTACTTGCTCCCCCCACACTCTCCACACCCCGGCCCCGTCCCGTCCCGTCCCGTCCCGTCCCGTCCGTCCCGTTCTTCACCGTGCCCCTCTGTGCTACGTGCGGCCTGTCCTGGTCGTGCTGCCCCTACGTCCCGTCCCTGGTGCGCCGTCCCGTCCCGACCCGTCCCGTTCGTTGCCCGTCCCGTCCGTCGTCGATGCTCGCCATCGACATTCTACTTGCGCACCCAAT
>JAPMOS010000014.1:12500-25000 GCA_027972325.1 Paratrimastix pyriformis
TAAATCCAGCGAACCGTGGTCGTGGTGGCCCCCAGGTCAACCCTTCCCCGGGGGGATAGCCACCAAGGTCAAAATTTCAAACAGGTCGGGGAAGCACGGCGACCTCACTGTTCGCTGGAGGGACCCATAAATCCAGCGAACCGTGGTCGGGACCGGCCGCCGATCAGCCCTTCCCCGGGGGGATAGCCACCAAGGTCGAAATTTCAAATGGGTCGGGGAAGGACGGCGACCTCACCAGTCGTTCCGGCCACCCTGCCATATCACCGCAGGGTGGTCGCGGTCGACTCCAGGTCAACCCTTCCTCGGGGAGATAGTCACCCGATTGAAAGCGTAACGAAGCGAGCTCACCTGACTTGTCATCATCATCATCATCATCATCATCATCATCACCCACCACCAGCAACAACATGCCCCATCACCAACCATCCCATCTGTCGGTCTTATCACCACAGAATGGCATACAACAGAACGACGTGCATGCGGAGCAGGTCTGACAGACACACCCACACCCACCACCAGCATCACCACAGAATGGCATACAACAGAACGACGTGCATGCGGAGCAGGTCTGGCATACACACCCACACCCACCACCAGCATCACCACAGAATGGCATACAACAGAACGACGTGCATGCGGAGCAGGTCTGACAGACACCCACCCCCACGGATGCAAACGGGTGTCTGGGATGGGCTGTTGGGTGCGTCTCAGGGTCGCTTTGGGGGCCGTGGAATTCCATCCCGTTTTCCACGGGCCTGGCTGTCGGGCCTGACATATATGGGACCTGGTTGCTCATCCCCCTGTCGGGCGTTCTCAAACTTATACTACTGTGTCAGCGGGCACACATCACGATGACACCCCTCGGGAGGAGAACACAACAGCGGACCAGTTGGGGGAAGACTGGTGACTCGGCTGCGGCTCCGTTGCTGCAGACAGCCTTCCTCACGGGCGCTCTGACGATGTGGACATCTGTCTGTGCGGGGGGTCCGTCTGTGGTGTCGCGGGGGGTGCAGGCGCGCGTCATTCCGGGGCTGAACGGGTTCTACGGGTCCGACTTGGACTGCTTCATCTACGGCCTCAGCCCCGAGCAGGTCGGTCGCCCACACACGCAGATCAGCAGCATCATCAGCATCATCAGCATCAGCATCAGCATCAGCATCATCAGCATCAGCATCAGCATCAATCATCCGATCATCCGATCATCCGATCATCCGATCATCATCATCATCATCATCATCATCATCATCATCATCATCATCATCATCATCATCATCATCATCCCAATCATCCAGTCATCCAATCATCATCATCCATCGTCGTCATCATCATCATCATCCATCATCACCCCCCATCTCCCAGGCCACGGCCAAGGTGCGCGGCCTGCTGGCGACTCTCCAGGCCAACGCGGCGCGCCTGCGTGCGGCCCACCCACACCCGGCTGTGCGGGCCCAGGGCGGGCCGGACGGGGACGTGCTGGTGACGCCATACTCGGTGACCCTGCTCGGCATCTACCCCTTCCGCCACGTCCAGGTCACACAGTCCCCCCGACCCCATGGCGCCAGCACGGTGGGGGTCCCATCTCATCACTGCCACTATTGCGCTTCGGCCCGTTCCAAAAAAACTCGTCGGTGGTTCGGAGTTTTGGGTCAGAATCGATGCATCTGACATGCCGCCTGACAAAATGGGTTTCCTTGATGATTTTACAGCACAAAAAACAAAAAACAGCTTCAAACCGCTGACAAGAAAATGCATGTCCGACCAGCGTCCAAGATTTTTGGTCAATTTGGCAAAAAAACAGTGAAAAGTCTGATATCCTGATATCCCCCCCCCCCCCCCCCCCCCCCACCCCTCCCCCCGCCCCGTCTGGGGCACGCCCATCAGTTTGTGCTGCGGTGCTACAAGAGCCCGGCCGAGGTGCTGATGGGCTTCGACATCGACTGTGCCTGCGTCGGGTTCGACGGGACCCAGGTCGCTATCACCCCCCCCCCGACCGTGATGCGACTATTCCCCTTGCCATCATGCATCACCCTCAATGTGAGGTGGCTATCACCCTCATAATAATGTGGCTATCACCCTCAATGTGAGGTGGCTATCACCCTCAATGTGAGGTGGTTCTTGTGAAGAGGACGTGGCTGTTCCCCCTGGTCGTATGCGACCTCCCCACTCCCCATCCTCCACCCCCCGCTCCCAATCAATCCGCGGATATTTTTGTGTCATTTGAGAGACCCTTCCTGTCCGCAGACACCATTTCCGGTGATGATGCGGGTGGTGATTTTCCATGTTCATCTCATTATGTCCGGCTCGGTTGCAGGTGTGGGCGCTGCCCCGTGCGGTGCGGGCCAGCCGAACCCGGGCCAACCTGGTCGACCTCACACGCCGTTCGACCACATACGAGGAGCGTCTCATCAAATACGCACAGCGCGGCTTCGCCGTCTGCGTGCCCGGGCTGAGAGTGGACATGGTTTGTCACCTCCCTCCCCCCGCCCACCTTGCATCATCATTATCATCATCATCCAGTCATCGTCATCATCATCCAGTCATCGTCGTCGTCATCATCATCATCATCATCATCATCATCATCATCATCATCATCATCATCATCATCATCATCATCATCCAGCCATCATCATCATCATCATCCAGCCATCATCATCATCATCATCATCATCATCATCATCATCATCCAATCATCATCATCATCCAGTCATCATCATCATCTAATCATCAGCATCATCATCCAATCATCCAATCATCCAATCATCCAATCATCAGCATCACCCGCTCGCCCCCACCCTCACGCCCCTCCCCTCAGATCGACGGCGAGCGGCTTGTTCATCGGCACCCGGACACCTGCCAGGGCCTGACCAAGCTCATCGTGCATCACATCTACGGGCGCCACCAGGTGGGACCCGCGTCTCTGGTCCGCCCACCTTCACCGCCCACCTCCAAACCACAGACGGGCACAAGCAGACAGACCTCGTTGTCATCCCCCCCCCCCCCCCCCCCCCCCCCCCCCACACACACACACACACACACACACGGGTGCAGTGACATTCGTGCTGTCTCTTCTACCTCTCTGGTTTTTGTTTTATTTTCCCGTTACTTCGTTCCTTCTTTACACGACACACACACACACACATCTCCCCAGGCGGAGCGGCACGAGAGCCGTGTGTGGGCGATCCTCATGGGTGAGCAGAACCCACGCGCCCTGCCGCCATCCGTCCGGGCAGCCGCTGCCGCCCGCAGTGGAGCCGCTCCTGGGGAGGCGATCAAACCACGTCCGCTCATGCTGCTGCTACTGCTGCTCCTGATGCTGCAATAGAGGGTGCGAATGATGGATGATGGATGATGATGATGATGGATGATGGATGATGGATGATGGATGATGGATGATGGATGATGGATGATGATGGATGATGATGATGATTGGATGATGATGATGCTGATGATGATGATGATGATGATGATGATGATGATGATGATGATGATGATGATGATGATGATGATGATGATGATGATGATGATGATGATGATGATGATGATCGGATGCTGATGATGATGATGATGATGATGATGATGATTGATGATGATTGATGATGATTGATGATGATTGATGATGATTGATGATGATTGATGATGATTGATGATGACTGGATGATGACTGGATGATGATTGGACTGTTTGAAAATTTCTACCGATCACCAATCGCTCCCTGATCTTCCCTGCTTTTGCTGGTGGTGGGCGCAGCGACGATGCAAGAGTGCGACTACTCCTTCGTGCCCAGCTGGGGCATGTCCGTGCGGCTATGACCCCGGCCCCATACCCATATGCCCCCACTATGCCCCCACTATGGCCCCACTATGGCCCCACTATGGCCCCACTATGGCCCCACTATGACTATGGCCCTCACCGTACGATATGCCGGGCTCACCTCACCATCTATCCCCTTCGTGTCCCACGGCAGGTTCACACGCGCCTCGCTGGACATGATCTACGCCTCGGGCCACACACAGTCCGGCCCCCCGCTCCATCGCCCATCCATCCCGCCCTGCCTCCCAGCGTTCTCACCCCCGTGCTGCCCTGCTCCGTGCCTGTCTGTGCTGTGCTGTGCTGTTGCTGTGCTGTTGCTGTGCTGTTGCTGTGCTGTGCTGTGCTGTGCTGTGCTGTGCTGTGCTGTGCTGTTGCTGTGCTGTTGCTGTGCTGTGCTGTGCTGTTGCTGTGCTGTTGCTGTGCTGTGCTGTGCTGTGCTGTGCTGTGCTGTGCTGTGCTGTCTTCTGCAGGTTTGTGATGCGGGACGGGAGCCGGGTCACGATGCAGCCCCTGGGCGGCTTCCTGGGGGGCGCCCCCCAGGCCCTGGGCTGGATCACCCAGAACCCCGGCCGCCAGGGCCGCCTGCCCGGGCTGCTCACGGGCAGCTTCCACCCGCTCCCACAGCAGGACGACGCCTGGGAGGACCAGGTCCGCGCACTGCCCGTGCCACCGGGTCACATCATTCGCACGCGCACTCGTATGGGCGAGTGTGGTGTTTGGGTGTGTTTGTTTATTGTGGGGATGTGGTTGGTGGGCTCCGCCCAGATAAGGCGGGCCGGAGGACCAGAAAATTATGGGACATCCAAAAAAAAAAAAAATTTATTATTATGGGAGGCGCAGAAAAAACAACACAAAAATGCCGAATGATGGGACCCGTTCTCCTCATGGAGGAGATTTTTTTTGATTATGGGGGGACGGCCCTATTATTACGTATGGTATGGGGCTTTCCGGGGAGAGAAGGTGGACAAGTCCAAGGGGATGGTGGTGGTGATGATGATGACTGGATGATGATGACGGATGATGACGACTGGATGATGATCATTGCCGAGCTGAGCTGCGAACACTCATTTTCAGTTGGTCCACGTAAGATATGATTCGACCATACGGGCCAAATAATCTCGTTGGTGTTGCCGTCGTGGCGGCAGTGCCTTAAAACCCACGGCTCGGGACTGGAATCATTATGGGATGGGGATGGGATTTGGGGACCCCTGATTGATAAAAAATCGACCGTTTCTTCAGCAAAAAAAAATTCTTTTTGGGTGCAGCCCATGAAAAACCCACCATTCCTCTTCCCCATAATGCCTTGCCACTCTGCGTCGCCCATCATCATCACACCCAACAACAGGAGAGCTGGGTCTACGTCCTGGCTCTGTCATCCGTTACTTGGATGACACACATGACACACATCACATCACATCACACACATCACACACATCACACACATCACACACATCACACACATCACACATATCGCACACATCACATCACACATATCGCACACGTCACACATATCGCACACATCACATCACACATCACACACATATCGCACACATCACACGTCACACATATCGCACATCACACATCACATCACACACATCACATCACACATATCGCACACGTCACACACATCACACACATCACACACATCACATCACACACATCACACACATCACACACATCACACACATCACACACATCACATCACACACATCACATCACATATCGCACACATCACACATATCGCACACATCACACATATCGCACACATCACACACATCACACACATCACACACATCACATCACACATATCGCACACATCACACATATCGCACACATCACACACATCACACATATCGCACACATCACACATATCGCACACATCACATCACACATATCGCACACGTCACACATATCGCACACATCACACACGTCACACATATCGCACACATCACACACATCACACACATCACACACATCACATCACATATCGCACACATCACACATATCGCACACATCACACACATCACACACATCACACATATCGCACACATCACACACGTCACACATATCGCACATCACATCACACATATCGCACACATCACACATATCGCACACATCACACACATCACACATATCGCACACATCACACACATCACACACATCACACACATCACATCACACACATCACACACATCACACACATCACACACATCACATCACACACATCACACACATCACACACATCACACACACATCACACACATCACATCACACATATCGCACACATCACACATATCGCACACATCACACACATCACACATATCGCACACATCACACATATCGCACACATCACACACATCACACACATCACATCACACATATCGCACACGTCACACATATCGCACACATCACACACGTCACACATATCGCACACATCACACACATCACACACATCACACACATCACACACATCACACCCAACAACAGGAGAGTTGGGTCTACGTCCTGAAGCCCGTCTGGCTCTGCCAGCCGGCCCGCCACAGTGGCCGCGGCAAGGATGCGCAGCTTGAGGAGGAGGAGGTGAGGAGCCGCGTGGAGGCCGTGCGGGCCGCGGTGGGGCCGGCCGGTCTGATTATTTTTGCAAGACGGGGGTTGGACAGTGGGGGGGGGGGGGGGGTGTGTGTGTGGAGGTGATGGCACGGTAACAATTAATAAGATTTCGCACAGGATATATTCCCCACCCCCCCTGAGGTTCTTCCCGCACCATCCCGCACCATCCCATTGGTGTCATCCCCCCCTGGAGTCACACATCATCTCATCTCAACCCGCGACCTCTTTTGATGTCGTTTTTCATGTGCCGCCGCCACCATCCAGTCATCCTCACCCAGTCATCATCATCACCCAATCATCCCGTCCTCATCTCATCCGTGTCCCCACAGTCCGTACGGCCAGCGAGGAGCCCTGCCTGTCGGACCCAGTGCCGCCCCGGCCGCTCTTTGGCCGGACGCTGGAAGGCATCTTCCGGCGGCTGCTGGGGGGCCACCGCGACATGGCGGCCCGCGCCCTGGCCATCCTCTCGGCCCGCTGGGGCCGCGGCCTCGGCTGGGGCATCGACGTCTGCCGGCGCATCGTGGGCCGCCTCAGCCGGTCCGCACGCCCCCGCGCCATCGCCCCGCCACAGCCGCCACACCAGGGGCAGATGGGTTGGTGGGACGCAGAATGGATATGGGAAGGGGCAGAGCGAAGCAGCGGAATATCAAGAAAGGCCAGAGGCGAAAAGTTATGGGATCGGCGAAAAAAAGAGGGGAAAAAGTTTTTATGGGACGACACAGAGAACGATTGCGGGCAGATGGGTTGGTGGGACGCAGGAGGGATGGGGAAGGGCAAAGCCGAAGCAGCGGAATATCAAGAAAGGCCAGAGGCGAAAAGTTATGGGATCGGTAAAAAAAAAAAAAATATCATAAAAAAAAGTTATGGGAGACATTTCAAATGCCCGCGCGGATGGGAATATCGTATAAATCAAAATAAAGCAATCACTCATAAAAAAAAATATGGGACACAGGATGGATGGGCGGCAGAACTCGGGCAAGGGATTCACTGAAGGACGTACACTCGTGCACAATGGTGAGATCGACAGGGGTGATATCCACAAACCTGGGATCGGTGGCCGTGGAGGGGGAATATCGACGAGAAATGGGGATTTCTCCTTTGGGGAATCCTCCCTTGGGGAATCCTCCCTTGGAGATGTTGCTGCCGGGGGGATACAACTCGGGTAATGTTCAAGGAGTTCCTGAAAAAGAAATAGGTTGTGCTGCGGTGATTGCATTCGTTCCATGACCAGAGAATGTTGGTCTGTCTGTGCTGCCTGTTGCCTGTTGCCTGTGCTGTCATGTCTGTCTGTGGTGGTGCACCCAAGATTCTCATTATCTGAACGTTCGTTCCCCTTCTCTCTCTCCCCCCTCTCATCCCCAGCCCCCGTGACGTTGTCTCTCTGGCCCACGTCTTCCCGCTCTGCCCGCGGGCCGCCCAACTGCACCGGCTCATGGCGGCCGACCCCGCCTGCCCCGTCCCCGTTGGCCACGAGACCCGTCGCGGTTTTATTAAGCAGCTCGCAAAGACCGCCAGCCAAGCAGTCGCCGCCTTGCCCTCGCCGGCCCCTGTCGTTGGCGCGCCTTATCCGACCCTGGTGCGGCAAGAGGAGCAGGTGATGCGGACACTGGATGAGGAGTCACGATATAAGTTCGTGACGGCGGCCACGCTGATGGTCTGGCGAGTGGATGATGACCGGAGGAGGAGGAGGAGGAGGAGGAGGAGGAGGAGGAGGAGGAGGAGGAGGAGGAGGAGGAGGAGGAGGAGGAGGAGGAGGAGGAGGAGGAGGAGGAGGAGGAGGAGGAGGAGGAGGAGGAGGAGGAGGAGGAGGAGGAGGAGGAGGAGGAGGAGGAGGAGGAGGAGGGAGGAGGAGGAGGAGGAGGAGGAGGAGGAGGAGGAGGAGGAGGAGGAGGAGGAGGAGGAGGAGGAGGAGGAGGAGGAGGAGGAGGAGGAGGAGGAGGAGGAGGAGGAGGAGGAGGAGGAGGAGGAGGAGGAGGATGATGATGATGATTGGATGATGATGATGATGATTGGATGATGACGATGATGGTTGGATGGTGATGATGATGATGATGGGGGGGCGGGGGGGGGGGGGGATCGGGCGACCATCCTCACATCCCCACGCGCGCCCTCTCCACCCACACCATCCCATCGCACCAGCCGGATGAGTGGCTGGGGCAGATCACTGGGCGGGTGGGGGTGGCGCTGGACCCCGAGGCGACCCGCCTCCTGCGTGGGCTCCTGATGCACATCCTGCACGACATGGTGGATACGGCCCTGGTCTGTGGTGTCCATCTCCCCTCCCCATGATCATCCTCATCATCATCCAATCATCATCATCATCATCAGCATCATCATCAGCATCAGCATCAGAATCAGCATCAGCATCAGCATCATCAGCATCATCATCATCATCATCATCATCCAACCATCATCATCATCCAACCATCATCATCATCCAACCATCATCATCATCCAACCATCATCATCATCCAACCATCATCATCATCCAACCATCCTCATCATCATCCTCATCCTCATCCAATCATCATCATCATCATCATCATCATCATCATCATCATCATCATCATCCTCATCCTCATCCAATCATCATCATCATCATCATCATCATCATCATCATCATCATCATCATCATCATCATCATCATCATCATCATCATCATCATCATCATCATCATCATCATCATCATCATCATCATCATCATCATCCAATCATCACCATCATCACCCAATTATCATCAATCATGTATGACGCATGCAGACCTTCGCCTGGAATACCATCATCACGGCCCAGAAGCGGCCCGGTCGGTGCATCTGCATGGTGCTCTCGGCCTCCCTGATTCGATCGACCGCGGCTACGACCCTGGGTCCTGACTGCCCCACCTTGCTCAAGTACCTGGGGCTCGGCGAGGCGCCGTTGGTCTGCGGGCGATGATGATGATTGGATGATGATGATTGGATGATGATGATTGGATGATGATGATTGGATGATGATGATGACGACGATTGGATGACGACGATTGGATGATGATGATTGGTAATGATGATGTTTTTTTCTGATTGGGAACATGGTTTGAAAAAGTGAGGCCCAGTCTTTGAGCCTACAGCAGCGCGTCTCCAGCACGCCTTGCCTTGGAGGTGCTGCAATTGGGCGGAAGCGTCCCGGATTGCGCGGGCGCTTACCCAAGCTCATAGGCGGGATCTTAGCCCTTCCCAGAACCCCCAAACCAACCCGACGGCGAAAGTTGATGTGGTTGTCGTTGTCGTTGTTGGTGTAGGAGACTGGTTGGGGGGTCCAAAACCGCCCAGAGCCTTGAAACGATCGCTGAAAACGGGAAGCCTTTATGTCCCCGGGTCGGAGCCCGAAAAATTATGGGACGTCGAAAGACTTTTTTCGAATGGGGCCCGAAAATATGGGACGTGACAAAAAAAAAAAAGTGAATCAAAGGTCCTACCGACAGACGAAAAAAATATGGGACCGTTGATTATTGACGTTTTTTTTTTGTCATCCCATATTTTTTTTCGGACCCTCCATTCGAAAGTGTTTCGACGTCCCATAATTTTTGGGTCTCCATTCCGGGGTAAAGGCTTCCCGTTTTCAGCGGCGCCAACTTCAGCGCAAGAAAGCCCAGGTCGATCCAACGGCCTCCCCACCTTGCGTGAGATTTGGCTGTTCCACCGGTCTTTCCAAAGCGCGGGCACTCTGCCAGCGACTCGGAGGCCATGCGGGCAGAACCGCACTTTCCGAAAACCCACAATTTTAAAGAGCCCGCCAAGTTTCCGAAGACGGGTGTGCCGCCGGGGCTCCATACGATTCTATGATTTTTCGTCAGATGCGGTCCTTCGAGACTCACCTTCCGTTTTAACCATTTCCCGTTCCCCAGATCTCCGAGCTTCCCCATTCCATCGACTCGGAGGCCATGCGGCAGTACCTCGAAGTTTGTATGCGCGAGTATCGATGCGACGGGGCCACGGAGGGTTTCACACGCCGGGGACGAGTCGATCGGACGGTCTGCCCTTCCACCCCCCCAGACCCTTGGATGCCTCAGCATTTGGTCAGCAGCAGCAGGTGGAGAAGCAGGGCGGCTCATCCGATCATCATCATCATCCAATCATCATCATCATCATCATCATCATCATCATCATCATCATCATCATCATCATCATCATCATCATCATCATCATCATCATCATCATCATCATCATCATCATCATCATCATCATCATCATCATCATCATCATCATCATCATCACCACCACCACCATTTTTCCTGTAGGCGACGTTGCTCCTGTGCGCCATGATGTCCCGGATGGCCTACGCCCTGCTTGATGTCGGCGTCCCGGAGGGCCGGGAGCCCTCTGATCGCCTGGTGACGGCCCCCGAGCTGGCCGCGGGGCTGGCGTCCCATCCGGAGACTCGCCGCCTGGTCGGGTTCGAGGTGGCCTGCGGGTTGGCAGCTGGCGCAGCCGGACGGCTGTTCGGAGAGGCGGCACGGGTCGACGAACGGGTCTGCGGTGTGGTGGTGGTGGTGATGATGATGGTGATGGTGATGATGATGATGATGATGATGATGATGATGATGATTGGATGATGATGATGATTGAGATGATGATGATGATTGGAGATGATGATGATGATTGGAGATGATGATGATGATGACTGATGATGATGATTGATGATTGATGATGATGGTGGTGGTGGTGCTGGTTGGATGGTGATTGGATGATAATGATGATTGGGTGGGCGATGCTGATCGGATGGTCGGGGTGAAACGGCGCAATGGTGATCGCGTGGTGTTTGGTTGGGTGATGATGGGGGCGATTGATACTGGTCGGTTCTAACAACCAGCCATATATCTCCTTCCCCTGTCCTGCCATCCACGCGCCCCGCCTCCCAGGAGCCCACAATGTCCGCCGCCATTGGCGACGTCGCCTGCGGCTTCCTTTCCGAGGTCATTTCGCGGGCACTGCATTGGCGCGCCCGCACTCGGGCCCCCGGTGCTGCCGTGTCGCCTTCCAATGAGCCGATCTCGGCAGGTCGGTGGGTTTGCGATGATGTTGCGCCCCGTCAACGTTTCGCCTTCTTGGGGCAGGGGACTCCGGGGAAAAATTATGGGAGGAGACAAAAAAAAAACATTATGGGATACCTCCTTGACTTTGCGCACCGCCACTTTGCAGGCGAAATTACGGGAATGCGGAACCAAGAAAAACCACATCGATGGGACGGACCGTCTCTCGCCCCCTTTGGGGCATGTGACTCCGGGGAAAAATTATGGGAGGACCAAAAAAAAAAAAAAAATAATAATATTATAATAATCAGGATCATATTATTGGGAAGCAACAACATCACCATCCATCAGCCCCCACCAACAGCCCTAGACGGCATTTTTTTGTGGTCCAAACGATGTCATCTCCCTCCCATCCTCCTCTCCCCCCCAGGCGACGTGGCAACGGTCCTTTCCCAGGGTCCAGTGGCCCCTCTGTCCGGCCCGCTGCACATCTGCTCGCTCTTTGTTCAGCCCGCCACCGCCCCCCTTGCTGCCACTGCGGGTGACGATACGACTTGTGCCCACGGGACAACATCACGATGCTGTTGCTGCTGCTTGCGAGACCCGATTCGGCTGGCGCCTGCCGCGGCGGACCGGCTGGATGTGGGGACGGACGGACAGCCGAAGGCGAGGCGGGGTAATGATGGTGGTAGTGATGATGATGATGAGGAGGAGGGGAAGAAGATCAAGGTGGAAGCGGCGGTCTGTGGGTGACTGAATGATGATTGATGATTGATGATGATGATGATGATGATTGATGATGATGATGATGATGATTGATGACTGGATGATGACTGGATGATGATTGGATGATGATGATGATGATGATGATGATGATGATGATGATGATGATGATGATGATGATGATGATGATGATGATGATGATGATGATGATGATAATAATAATAATAATAATAATAATAATAATAATGATAATGATGATTGATGACTGGATGATGATTGGATGATGATGAAGATCAAGGTGGCGACGGTCTGTTGACTGGCTTGTAGAGCGCTTTGTCCGCTGACTGGG
>JAPMOS010000014.1:30000-60000 GCA_027972325.1 Paratrimastix pyriformis
CCACCACCACCACCACCACCAGCGCTGTCTGCATATCCTGACTACCCTGACTGCTTACGACGGCAAGGACGCGACTCCGGCCAAGGCCGCCGCCCCCGGCACGGACACCGGGCCTGACAGCACGGGGACAGCCGATGCGAAGGAGACGGGAAAGCCTGCGGAGGCTGAAAAGAAGGTAGATGGTGATGGTGACGGTGATGATGGCAAGGGGAAGGAGCCGGAGCAGAAGAAGCCTGAGACGGATGATGATGATGATGTCGATTTTATTCCGTTGGATGGCGCTCCCAAGCCCACCAGCGATGATGACGATGACGGTGATGATGATGATGATGATGACGATGATGATGATGATGATGATGACGACGACGACAACAGTGACAGGGACGATGGAAAGGGTCCAATTCCGGTCAAGGATGACAGCGATGATGATGATGATGACGATGATGATGATGATGACGACGACAAGCCTGATGACACCAAGAAGGCCGCCGCCACTGGCACCGGGGTTCCAGCCGCCGCCGGCCCTGACCCTGACCATGGCCAGGGCCCCACCACAGACACTGGCACCGGGGTTCCAGCCACGGCCGACCTGCCCGGCGTTCGGCTGTGGCTCCCGCACCACATGTCTCGGTGGATGGTGCAGAAATCACTGCTGGCCACCATGCAGACCCTGACCGAGGCCCACTTGGTGGCCCTGACGAAACGCTGGCAGGCCTGCCGGCTGCACTGCGGCGGGGAGGATGACGTGGCCGCGCTGCGGTTGGCCCTGGATAGCATGGAATAAACTAAATACAGCATGCCAAGGCGACTGAGGCCGGCGCCGACCCTGGCACGGACACCGGGATGGACTGACTGGCAGACAACAAAACAGCTGATGATTAAAATCGATTGTGATGTACGGATGTGTGTGATAGATACGGCGACCGTTTTTTTTGTGAAGCAACATGTCCCTTTTGGTTTTTCGATCCACAGCATGCCGCATGCCTGCAGTTTGTTTAAAGACCGGTGAGGTTGGTTTGGTATTGGTTTGGTTGTTAGTACTATTATTATACGGGGGGAGGGGGGGAGACCATTCCAAGTCCCATCATAATCATAATCCCATAATCCCATAATATTGTTACAGGGCCAGAGCCAACTTGAGGGCGGCCGCATCACCACCAGCACCACCACCGCAGTGGCCCCGGCACGCCTGCCACCGCTTGACCACCGCCACCAAGTGGGCCTCGGTCAGGGTCTGCAGGGTGCCCAACAGCGACTTCTGCAGCATCCACCGGCTCAGGTGGAAGGGCATCCATGGCCGCACGGGCAGTTCCTTGTCGATCGGGATGGCGGGCTCGGTGGGGGCGGGGTGGTGATATTCCGCGGGGGCGGATTTGCGGGAGCGGATGGCGGCGTACTCGAAATCCGTGGGCTTGGGCCCGACCAGGGTCAGAATGTGGAGGCAACGCTGGAGGGGGGGGAAGGGGGTGAGTATGTGCGGTGGAACAAAAGGGGGACATTCACGGCCCGCTTAGCTCAGAATGGCAGAGCGCTAGACTCTTAATCTAGTGGTCGTGGGTTCAACTCCCACAGCGGGCGTTTTTTCTTCCCAGAAGGATTTTTTTTTGTGTGTGTACTGACCTGCAGGAAGGAAGCCTGGGGCAGCAGGTACGAGGTGGGATCCTCGAAGAGGAATGCGTCGATGCTGGGTGGCGGTCGGGACACGGGGAGGAAAAGAAAAATCATGAGGATTTCGTGGTTGGGGGGGAGACGCATCGCGCAGCATCATCCATTATCGTCAGCCAATCATCTCATCCAAATCTCATCCGGTCATCATCATCATCATTAAATCGTGATCCACTCACCATCGCCATCATCATCCAAATCATCCTCATCATCATCCGATCATCATCATCATCAATCAACATCCGATCATCATCATCATCATCATCCAATCATCATCCAATCAACATCAACATCAACATCATCACCCATCACCCTCATCATCATCCAATCATCATCATCATCATCATCATCATCATCATCATCATCATCATCATCATCATCATCCAATCATCATCATCATCATCATCATCATCATCATCACCCTCATCATCATCACCCTCATCATCATCCAATCATCATCATCATCCAATCATCATCATCATCATCATCATCATCATCATCATCATCATCATCATCATCATCATCATCATCATCATCATCATCATCATCATCATCATCATCACCTAATCATCATCATCATCCAATCATCATCATCACCACCACCACCACCACCATCATCATCATCATCATCATCATCATCCAGTCATCATCATCATCATCATCATCATCATCATCATCATCATCATCATCATCATCATCATCATCATCCAATCATCATCATCATCAAACATCAACATCAACATCATCACCCATCACCCTCATCATCATCATCATCATCATCCAATCACCCCTCCTCCGCCTCCCCACACGCATATCCGGGCAAGCGGACGGACTTTTGATAAGGCTCCCCCAGGTGCCAGATGCCATACTGGTCCTCAGTCCGATAGCGCTGCTGCGGATAGTATCCGTGCCGCAGCCGCCAGGGCTCAGGGACAAGGGCCGCCCCGTTCTCCTGCCGGCCGAACTCGGCGAGCACCTCGCGGCACACGATGCGGCCCATCAGGGTCCGCTTGCTCTCGGCGAGGTTGCTGCGCCATGTGAGTGGTGGTGGTGGTGGTGATGATGATGGATGATGATTGGATGATGATTGGATGATGATTGGATGATGATGATGATGATGATGACGATGGGTGATGATGATGATGATGATGATGATGATGATGACTGGATGATGATGATGATGATGATGATGATGATGATGATGATGATGATGATGATGATGATGATTGGGTGATGATTGGGTGATGATGATCGGATGATGATTGGATGACGACTGGATGATGATGATGATGATTGGATGACGATGATTGGATGACGATGATTGGATAACGATGATTGGGTGATGAATGAATGAATGGATAATGATGATGATGATTGGATGACGACGACGACGACGACGACGACGACGACGATGATGATGATGGTGATGATGAGACGACGCCTGGATGATGATGATGATGATGATGATGATGATGATGATGATGATGATGATGATGATGATGATGATGATGATGATGATGATTGGATGACGATCGATCGATCGAATGCTGATGATGATTGGATGATGATGATGATGATGATGATGATGATGATGATGATGATGATGATGATGATGATGATGATGATGATGATGATGATGATGATGCACGGAAACGGACAAGTTGGGGTCCGGCTGGTTAACGAAAATGTCATCCGGGTTTCGGCAGCGGGCGGCCTCATCAGCGTCCGCGTTGGCAATCGGGGTGGCGGTCGTGTCACCCGTGGGCAGCAGGACATGCTCTGGAAGAACATGAGGTCAAAGGATGGATGATCATCACCATCATCATCATCACCAACATCATCACCAACATCATCACAAACATCATCACCAACATCAACATCATCAACATCCAGGCCATCCAATCAATCGTTGTTTGTTGTTGTTGTCATCATCATTTACAGTACCTCTCATAAATAGCGGCGGAAAACAAAGTGCCCCCCAGTGCGCGCCCGGGCTGGGGCTGACTGCAGGGTGCAGAGAAGTGACCAACATTTTGAGATCCCATAATTTTGTTGCTGGCCTGTGGCTTCAAGGGGCGGCTCGGTGGGGGGGAAGAATGACCAAGAAAATGGACGAGCAAACCCGCCTCCTCAGAAGCCAAGGCAAGACCACCAGCCGGATTGCCCGGCTGCAGCACCGCAGTGAGACATCTGTTCGTCGGGCACTGAGCCGCTCCCCATCCGCCAAACCGGGAGCCCGGGGGAGACCACGAAAGCATTCTCGCCCGGACGACCAGGCCATCATCCGACGTGCAAAGCGCCACAGAACGGAGAGTCTGCCCAAATTGGCCCGCTGGGCACGCAAGAAGAGGACCATCCGCATCAGCCCACAGACAATCTCGCGCATCCTCCTGCGGGCTGGCCTGCAATCGAAGTGGCAAACCAAAAAACCCCTCCTCACCGAGGCCCACCGACAAAAACGTCTCGCGTTTGCCCGAACCGAGAAGGATCGCGACTGGTCCAAGGTGGTCTTCCTGGACGAGACAACCTTCACCACAGGCCCCCGCAAGCACCGTGTCCGTGCGGGCCGGAACGAGTTCGTGCCACTGCCCACCATCAAGCATCCCCCCAAAGTCCATGTCTGGGGCGGGGTCAGTGCCAAGGGGAAAACGAAGGTGTTCATCTTCACCGAACCTGGACGCTGCCCTCTACACGCGCATCCTGAACGAGGCCCTGCTGCCATCTCTCCGTGCCCTTGGTCGGCGTGCCGGGCCCATCCAGCAGGACAACGATCCGAAGCACAATGCAAAAGTGTGTCTGAAAGTGCTGACCGACCATCACATCAGCCGTGTGCTTCAGCCACCCCAGAGCCCCGACCTCAACCCACTGGAGAACGTCTGGAACACCCTCAAGGACCGTGTGGCAGAGCACAACCCCGGATCTGCCCAGCAGCTGCGGAGGTGGATCCAATTTGAGTGGGACAAAATGCGAAATGCCGATTATCTGTCATCGGTTTTGAGTATGCCCCAAAGATGCCAAGCGGTCATCGACGCCCAGGGCGGCCCCACCCGATATTAATCCATATTAGTAAATGTCAGTGAATTCTCCGAACACGGTGCCATGGGGCTTCCCCCCCCGACGGTTCCTTGGGGGTCAAACGGGACTGGGTTTTCCGCCGCTATTTATGAGAGGTACTGTAATCATCGAATCATCACCATTTACCCAAATCAGCATCACCAGCATTGTCATCGCCAACACCATCACCAGCCCCACCGTACATCCCAACTCGCCCACAGTGCGTAAATTTGGGCCACAAACCGGACGTCCCTCCCATCTCCCACAACATCAACATCAACATCAACATCATCCCTCATCAACCATCATCATCATCATACCATCATCATCCATCATCATCATCCATCATCATCATCATCATCATCCAATCATCATCATCATCATCATCATCATCCTCCTCATCACCACCACCACCACAGACCAACCGGCTCGCCCAGCTCGCACATCTGTGCCACAAACAGCACATCCCTCGCACGCACATGGCTGCCGCTGCTCCCACGTGCGCTCGCCGCCTGTACCGCCATCCGGCCCACGTGCCGCAGTGCACACTCGGCGGCCAGATGAAGAGCGGCCAGGGCGGCCGGCCCGAGGGGGGCGATGGCGGTGGTGGTGGCGGCGGTGGACGCGGCATCTTCAGATCGGGTGCGTTTGCGAGCGGGGTCCTCGGAGGCGGGGGCGGAGGCGGCCGGACTGGGGGTGGTGGTGGTGGGTGATGATGATGATGATGATGATGATGATGATGATGATGATGATGATGATGATGATGATGATGATGATGATCGGATGATGATGATGATCGGATGATGATGATGATCGGATGATGATGATGATCGGATGATGATGATGATCGGATGATGATGATGATCGGATGATGATGATGATGATGATGATCGGATGATGATGATGATGATGTTGTTGATGCTGATGCTGATGCTGATGCTGATGCTGATGCTGATGCTGATGCTGATGCTGATGCTGATGCTGATGCTGATGCTGATGCTGATGCTGATGCTGATGCTGATGCTGATGCTGATGCTGATGCTGATGCTGATGCTGATGATGATCGGATGCTGATGATGATAATGATGATGCTGATGATTGGGTGATGATGCCGAGATGCCGATGCCGATGATGATGATGATTGGATGATTGGATGATTGATTGGATGATCGGATGATCGGATGATCGGATGATTGGGTGATGATGCCGATGCCGATGATGATGATGTTGTTGTTGGATGACTGAATGACGGATGATTGGATGATCGGATGTTGATGATGATGTTGATGATGATGATGATGATGATGATGATGATGATGATGATGATGATGATGATGATGATGATGATGATGATGATGAGCGGACATGGGAAGAGGGGACATGCCGATGAGCCCAAAACGGGTGGGGGTGGGACAAGAATGTGAAAAAACGTCTGGCTGACCGGCCAATCAGACCCAAAAATGTACCAAACGAGTCCCAGTCATCAACGGCGGGGGGGGGGGGGGGGGGGGGGCAGCACGGCGGCAGACCCGGCGGCGACGGTCAGGAGGTGGGCCCGGGCCAGGGCGGGCCAGAGGGCATCCAGGTAGCCGCGAATCTGCTCGGCCGGGAGGACAAACTGGGCCGCCAGCCAGCTGGGCAGCTGCAGCGGCGCCTCGGGGATGGGCTGCGATGCGTAGGTGATAGAAGCAGTTAAAATGATGACATATGGAATCATGGGAGACGGCAAAAAAATGATGCGAAAATTCGGCGAAATGGGAAAAATTTATGCATCAACCATCAACATCGTCAACATCAACAACAACAACAACATCATCATCATCATCATCAACAGCATCATCATCATCATCAACAGCATCATCGTCATCATCAACTCAACATCGTCATCATCCTGTCATCATCATCCAATCATCATCATCATCATCATCATCATCATCATCATCATCATCATCATCATCATCATCATCATCATCATCATCATCATCATCCAATCATCCAATCATCCAATCATCAACAACAACAACAACAACAACAACAACAACAACAACAACAACAACAACAACAACATCATCATCATCCAATCATCAACATCATCAACATCGTCAACATCAACACCAACAGCGCACACTTCAACACGGCGGACCATCAAAGTAACCGGCGAGGGCGGCCGCGGCATGGCGGGGGTGGGCGCAGGGGCGGCCGCAGGGGCAGCCGGATTCTCAAGGGCAACCCGGCCCATCAGGGCCTCCAGCTCACGCCAGGGCGAGGGCTCGACAGTCACGGGGCCACGGAGGGTGCGCGGGGAGGTGGAGACGTCGGGGCCGGCGCGCTGGAGGTGGGGCTTCAGCTGGGGATGGAGGGGGGGGGGGGGGGGAAGAGGAGGGAGGGAAGGGAGGGGGAGGGGGAAGGTGCGCGTTGTCAGTGGATGGCGTGCCAGGGAGCCACCCTCATCATCATCCTCATCATCCTCATCATCCTCATCACCCGACCATCATCATCCTCACAGTTAGCGGACGGTGGCCATGGAAGTCGGCATCCGCTAAGGAGTGTGTAACAACTCACCTGCCGAATGAATTAGCCCTGAAAATGGATGGCGCTCAAGCGCGATGCCTATACGCGACCAACAGAACAAATGCGAAGTTCTGTTGTGTAGGAGGGCGTGAGGACTGTTCAGAAGCCTTTGGGTGACCAGGGGTGGAACAATCCTTAGTGCAGATCTTGGTGGTAGTTCCCGTCATCCCATCCCGTCATCACCAAATCAACACCATCGCCATCAATCCTCCCGCAATTTGTTCACCACACACAGACCGCTTCCTCCTGCTGGTTGAACGTCTTCTCGGCAACCCTGTCTGCCATCGCCGGGGCCACCCGAATCGGGTCGCGCAGACAGCAGCAACAGCCCCCGCCGCAAGGGGCCCCCTCAGCGGGCTGGTTGCAGCTGCTGTGGGCCAGCAGCGGGCCCGCTGGGAAGAGCGAGCAGAGGTGGAGCGGAGCGGGCAGGGGTCCCACCGGCTCCAGCGCCAGGACGGCCGCAATGTCCTCTGGGGGAGGATCGTGTGTATGTGTGTGTGATGAGGGGGGCGGACGGATATAGCCGGGCATTGGCGACATTATTATGGGACGCCCCCCCAAAAAATTCTATATGGGGGGTGACCACAGAAAAATTATGGGATGCCCACAAAAAAAAAAAAAAAAAAGAAAAGCACGCAGACAAACAGCGCTCAATTGAGAAAAAAAACTCAGCGGCAGCAGCTGACAGGACATTGAGCTGGATGGATGGAGGGACAATGGCGGACCATCTACACGGACCACCCGGCACACACCCGGCACACACCCCCGGCACACACCCGACACAACAGATGATTCTCGTCAGCATGTCACCACCGCTTCCACCTTCGACGGACTGCATGGATGTATGGATCGCGACGCCAAGGCCGCATATATGATCGCCATTATCCAACTGGCAACCTACTTTGTGATGTGACCCCAACAAGAAAAAAATTATGGGACAAGTATAAAAAACTTGGGGTGCGACGACGACGACAACAACAACAACAACAGCAGCAGCAACAACAACAACAACAGCAGCAGCAGCAACAACAGCAACATCATCAGCAGCAACGCGGCAGCGGCAACAACAACAACAGCAGCAACAACTACAACAGCAGCAGCAACAGCAGCAGCAACAGTAGCAGCAACAGTAGCAACAACAGCGGCAACAGCAACAGCAACAGCAACAACAGCAGCAGCAACAGCAGCAGCAGCAGCAGCAACAACACCAACACCAACAACAACAGCAGCAACAGCAGCAACAACAACAGCCAACCACAACATACATTCATGAGCACCGCGGAAAATCGCGCAGATACACAGACACACACGAACCTGCCGTGCAGAGTGTGGTTGTGTCGGCAGGCTGCCCCGAGGCTGCCGCCCCGTTGACCCGGCTGTGGCGATGCAGGGCCCGCGAGAGCACCTCCGCCATGAACTGACAGCCCACCAGCCCTAGGGTCCGCATCATCTTCTGTGGAGGTGTGTGCGTGTGGGTGGGGAAGATGGGCGGGTGACGACACACGGACAGACAGCACAGGCAGGCAAAAAGTCAGGCAGGCCACCAGGCCTCGGCACAGAGAGCACAGGACAGGACAGGACAGGACAGGACAGGACAGGACAGGACAGGACAGGACAGGACAGGACAGGACAGGACAGGACAGGACAGGACAGGACAGGACAGGACATAGGACAGGACAGGACATAGGACAGGACAGGACATAGGACAGGACAGGACAGACAGGACAGAACAGCACAGCGCAGGGAGCCACATCCACGGACATTCACCTTCTCCGGTTTCCCGCTCACGGCCGCCGCATCGCCGAACACCCGCGCCAGGCCGGCCACCCCGTTGTTATTCATCAGGCAGGCCGCCGGCTCGAATGCGATCAGATTTCGGGCCTCCGGGTGGGCCGCCAGCCGGGCCGCGAGCTCGGGTGCTGTCAGGTGGAGCAGGGGCCCCGAGACGGGCAGCGTGGGGGCTGGCGGCTGGTCGGGGCCAGGGAGGGTCCCCGCCGCGGCGCGGAGCAGCCCGGCGTACAGCGTGGGAAGAACCACCGCAATCGTCTCGAGACACTTGCCCGAGGAGAAGATAAAATGGTGGTGTTGGGAGGATGTGGTGAGGAGGAGCGCTTATGGCTTGGACAGGCAGAGAATTTTGTTATGGGATCCCCCCCCCCCCCCCCAAAAAAAAAAAGTTATTATGGGAGATGATGGTGCTGCTGATGCTGATTGGATGATGATTCTGACGATGATACGATGATGATGATGATTGAGGGGATGGTGATGGCGGGGTGACGTTGGATGCTGCTGTTGCTGGTGGCTGCTGTTGCTGACGAAGGATGATTGGTGATGATTGATGATGACTGGATGATGACTGGATGATGACTGGATGATGACTGGATGATGACTGGATGATGACTGGATGATGACTGGATGATGATGATGATGATGATGATGATGATGATGATGATGATGATGATGATGATGATGATGATGATGATGATGATGATGATGATGATGATGATGATGATGATGATGCTTGGATGATGATGATGATGATGATGCTTGGATGATGATGATGATGATGATGATGATGATGATGATGATGATGATGATGATGATGATGATGATGATGATGGTGGTGGTGGTGGTGGTGGTGGTGGTGCGGCTGATGATGATGATGGAAGGAATGATTGGAGAACGGTGATTCCTGGGTGACAATTGGCTGATGATGCCGTTGCTGCTGCCGCTGCCGCCTGCAGACCTGCGCCCTGATATTTCCGCGGCGTGTGAATCCCTCGGCCGTGTTGTCACAGCGCAGCTCGCGGAACCAAGCGTAGAGGTACTCATGCAGGGCTTCAGTCTTGAGACCAAGCGGGTTGTGCTTATCCAGGTTCCGCTGGCCAAGATCCATGGCCCGGTGGGGGGCCACGGCGCGCTGGGTGGTCTGCGAAGGGGGGACGGGATGTATGAGCGGAAAGGCAGCCAAGTCGATTTGCCAAGTTCCCAACCCCCCACGTCGTCAGCTCCCACAAAAATAATACAATACGTCCACATACCAGAACTTCCATTTCTTTTCTCCTGCATGTATGCGTGCTGTTTAACCGCTGAAACTGTGTGTCATCTGTGAAGCTGATGATGGATGACCCCAGAAAAGGACGATCTGTTGTTGGAGGCGCAGACCTTGATTATAGCACAAAATTATGGGACCCCACCCCCCCCCCCAGACGCGCCGATGACAGGATGATGGATTTGTTTGGTCCGATGACGATGCTGTTTTCCAAGCCCCCGGAGCGGAGGCGGAGGATGAGGAGGATGCAGTTGCTGAGAATACGGCATGCAATCTATAGGGTGGTTGGTCACTTCAACCGAACAGTAACAACGGACAGAGCGACCCGACGAACATAATTGCCCGGCGTCAGAAAAATATGGGACATTCAAAAAAAGAAAAAAATGATTGATGATGATGATGATGATGATGATGATGATGATGATGATGATGATGATGATGATTGGATGATGATGATGATGATGATGATGATGATGATGATGATGATGATGATGATGATGATGATGATGATTGGATGATTGGATGATTGATGACTGGATGATGATGATGACTGGATGATGATGATGACTGGATGATGATGATGACTGGATGATGATGATGACTGGATGATGATGGTGACTGGATGATGATGATGACTGGATGATGATGATGATGATCATGTTGCCCTTATGGGTGGCGTAGGAAAGGCGGTTCGCATCACGGCAGACGGTGAATTTCAGAACGTAAAGCTGCTTTTTGTTGTTTTTCGAACTCCCAGCAAAATTCTCTCAAAGATCGTGTCTGTTTCTGTGTCTGTCGTGTGTCTGTCGTGTGTCTGTCAGCCCCTCGGCTCGCAGCAGTTCGTGCGGCGCCCCCCCGTGCCCCGCGGACCTCCAGCCAGTCGGGGCGCTCGTCCTGGGGGCCATGCCCGCAGCAGCATAAAATAAAAAGATTAAAGCGATCAGTGCTTTTTTCTCCCCAAGTCCAACAGACCGGCAACCAGTCGGGGTGCACGTCCTGCGGTGTGGGCAGCGCAGCGGCCCCCCATTTGACAGAATAATGGGAGAAAAAAACATAATTTAAATTGATATCAGCCCAAATTATAAGTGTATCTTTTGCTCCCCAAGTCCAACAACAGACCTCCAGCCAGTCGGGGTTCTCGTCCTGGGCCATGTCGAGCCGCAGGAAACGCAGGAGGCTGGGGCACTCGGGGCCCAGGAGTGCCGTGGTGGTGGCCAGGAGGAGGGTCTGGTCCAGCGACAGGCAGACACCAGCCCCGGGCCGCTTCTGGGTGGCCGTGTGGCACTGCCAGGCAAAGGCCTGCCGGGGATGATGGTGGTGATGATGATGACGATGATGATGATCAGATGCAGATGACGACGACGATTGGGTGATGATGATGATGAATATCGATGATGATTGGATGATGATTGGATGATGATTGGATGATGATTGGATGATGATTGGATGATATGATTGGATGATATGATTGGATGATATGATTGGATGATGATGATGATGATGATGATGATGATGATGATGATGATGATGATGATCGGATGATGATAATGATGATGATGATGATGATGATGATGATGATAATGATAATGATAATGATGATGACAAGTCAGGTGAGCTCGCTTCGTTACGCTTTCAATCGGGTGACTATCTCCCCGAGGAAGGGTTGACCTGGAGTCGACCGCGACCACCCTGCGGTGATATGGCAGGGTGGCCGGAACGACTGGTGAGGTCGCCGTCCTTCCCCGACCCATTTGAAATTTTGACCTTGGTGGCTATCCCCCCGGGGAAGGGCTGATCGGCGGCCGGTCCCGACCACGGTTCGCTGGATTTATGGGTCCCTCCAGCGAACAGAGGTCGCCGTGCTTCCCCGACCTGTTTGAAATTTTGACCTTGGTGGCTATCCCCCCGGGGAAGGGTTGACCTGGAGTCGATCGCGACCACCCTGCGATGATAGGGCAAGGTGGCCCGAACGACTGGTGAGGTCGCCATCCTTCCCCGACCCGTTTGAGCCTGTTTGAATTTTCGACCTTGGTGGCTCTCCCCCCGGGGAAGGGTTGACCTAGGGGCCACCACGACCCCGCTTCTAAACATATGTTGGGGTCCCCGACCGACTGGTGAGGTCGCCATCCTTCTCCGACCATTTTGAAATTTGACATGATCCCATAATATTTTTGGATCGTGTCCCAAAATTTTTTGGAGGTGCCCCCCAAGTAGGGTATATCAGGGGCACCCCCCTTGGGGGACTTGTGAAGATGGGATTGGAGGGGCCGAAGGGCCGAAAAGCCGAAATGCCGCAAGACACAGTAGGCTTAGTAGACCTGGTAGGCTCTCATGCGCCTGTGGCGCCCAGGCTGCGTCCGGCCCCACCTTCAGGTGCGATCGTTGTCCGGACAACACTGTTGCGAAAATGTTGCGAAATCGTTGCGAAATCGGTGCGAAACATGGTAGCGCTCTCTGGCCTCTGCCCTTGATGCCAAGCCCGCAGCCGCCCGAACCCGCTTGGAGACCCGAAGCACAATGGCCCGCCCGGTCAAGGTTGGCGATACCCCCTGATGAATGCCCCTACCATCCCGGCCTTGCGACGGGTTCTCTCGGGTGCTGGTCCACGGTGACCTGGACCGCTCGGACAGCTGGCCGGACCCCACTCCAACAACACGGTGCGCTCTCCAGGATACCACTGTGGCCTGTGGACGTCCCCGCAGTGCTGCAGTAAGCCGGTCCCGAACACATAGGGTGTGATGACGGCTGCACTCTCCCCCTGGCAAATGGCGTGTTGCCCCTAAGTTGGCAAAAGTCCGACGGCATGAGGACTAAAAATACCAACTGCCTTTGGGTCGGGTCGGTGCCGGGGGGAGAGCCCTGGGATTTTACAGATTTTTGGAAGTCCACCCTCAGTTCCTTCCCCCGAAAAGTCGTCCCTGTTTTTCGGTATTTATATAGTATGTAGAATGGGGGGGGGGGATGGATGTGGGGATGGGTGTGTGTGCGATGCAGACCATGGACTTCTCGACCATCTCGGCCAGCAGATGCATCATGATGCCCCGCATGAAACACGTCGCCTCCCCGTCCAGGCGCACCCCCGCTGCTGCGGCCCAGCTGGACATTTCAGTGTCGGGCTATGGAAGGAGGAGGAGGAGGGATGATGATGATGATGATGGTGATGGTGATGCTGATGATCGGATGATGATGATGATGATGATGATGATGATTGATGATGATTGGATGATGATGATTGGATGATGATGATGGTGATGCTGATGATCGGATGATGATGAGATGATCGGATGATCGGATGATCGGATGAATGACGCACGCACGAAGGAGCAAGACACACAGATGACAGGTGCTCCCCTCCGAAAGGGACCCATGACGTACACACGAGAGACACACAGATGACAGGGACTCTCCTCCGGACGGGACCCATGACGGACACACAAAGAGACGCAAAGAGACGCAAAGAGACACAAAGAGACACAAAGAGACACAAAGAGACACAAAGAGACACAGAGAGACACAGAGAGACACAAAGAGACACAAAGAGACACAAAGAGACACAGAGACACAAAGAGACACAAAGAGACACAAAGAGACACAAAGAGACACGGTCAACGGAGACCACCCCCCACCGGACGGACCAGCAACGAGGTGGCCGTCAGGAAATCAAACTTGATCTCGCCGACATCGTCCTCCGCCCCCCGCTCCTCCTGGCTTCCATCCACCCTTCTCGCATTCCCGCCCGCCACCTCCTGCTGTGCCGCCGCCGTTGCGACGATTTCCGAGGCCACGGCAGCTGCGGCCGGGGTCTGCATGATGGGGTATGGTGGCGAGGTCACTGCAGTGGCTCCAACCTGGGCGTGGGCTGCGTCTTGGGCAAGGCGGGCGAGAACTGTGCGGCGGGACGGGACGAGGTGACCCGGGACGAGAGATTGAAGGTGGCAGGCGCGGGGACACAGCGGGAAGACGTGGGCCAGGGCCGTGATGTCGCGAGGCCTGGGGGGAAGGGGCAGGGGCAGGGGAGGAGAGGAGAGGCGGTGAGGTGGGGGTTGGGGAGGCATTAATTTTTCTCAGAACGGGGCAGAAGGTGGTTTTTAAGAACAAATTTTTGAATTTGGAACGGTCCGACACCGGTCGGAGCAGTTCGGTGTTCGACTGTTCATCCGATGGGTTGCCGCCCCGGTGACCTTGCCGCTTGAATTTTTGAAGATCGATCATTTTTTGAATTTTTGAAGATCGATCATTTTTTTTTTGAAGATTTGGTGGTTGCTCAGGCCGCAATCGTTCTCTGTGTCGTCCCATAATAACTTTCTTTTTTTTCCCCCGACAATCCCATAACTTTTTCGCCTCTGGCCTTTCTTGATATTCCGCTGCTTCGCTCTGCCCCTTCCCATATCCATCCACTGCGTCCCCACCAACCCATCTGCCCCTGGTGTGGCGGCTGTGGGCGGGCGATGGCGCGGGGGCGTGCGGACCGGCTGAGGCGGCCCACGATGCGCCGGCAGACGTCGATGCCCCAGCCGAGGCCGCGGCCCCAGCGGGCCGAGAGGATGGCCAGGGCGCGGGCCGCCATGTCGCGGTGGCCCCCCAGCAGCCGCCGGAAGATGCCTTCAAGCGTCCGGCCGAAGAGCGGCCGGGGCGGCACTGGGTCCGGCAGGCAGGGCTCCTCGCTGGCCGTACGGACTGGGGGGGCAGCCAGGGGCGGGATGAGATGAGGAAGGATGATGATGATGATTGTATGATGATGACAATGATTGCGCGGATAGTGGTGGTGATGGTGGTGATGGTGATGATGACTGGATGGTGATGATGATTGGATACAAGATGATTCGGGATTTTACCTGAATTTTACCTGAATTTTACCTACCCGTTCTGGTAGGTTCTATCTCAGGCGAATCAGGTACAATCCCTGGTACGTCCCCTGGTGACTTTCTGGTACGTCCCCTGGTACGTCCCCTGGTGACTTTCTGGTATGTCCCCTGGTGAATCCCTGGTACGTCCCCTGGTGACTTTCTGGTAAAGTTCAGGTAAAAATGAATTCAGGTAATTTCGCTTCCCCACCTACTTTTTACCAGCCCCCTCACCTGACGGCCCCACCTCACTTTTCAGGTAAACCTCCCTGGTGATTTTCTGGTAAACGATGAGGTGTTAAGGCATTTAAGACGAAGGACGACGGGATTGAACCACAGACCTGAAGACCACTGAACCTGCTCTCTACCACCTAAGCTACTGGGAGAAAAACAGTCTCGGTCATGGTGAAAGCGGCAGATGTAGCTTCTTGTCGATTGCATCCACCATCCACTCTCGCACACTTTTCCAAAGGCATGCACGTCTCACTGGGGGGCGGGAGCCGACCCATGGGCCCCTTGGGACGACCATCCAGCGAGCTTGTCTGGCGAACCGGGGTCCCGCGGGCTTTGGCCCTGTCTCGCGGGAGGGCGGACCGGGGTCCATGCTTTCCGCGGGCTTCGGCCCGAGCACACGGACCCGACGGGAGCCGGGAAGTATCATGTGCATTCATGCAACCTCCACACAGGCACACACCCACAGATGCCGTCCAAAGAGAACATGCTGCAGGGCGCAGGTGACAAGTCATGGTTACTTGCGCCTTCGCCAGGTGAAACTCCACTCCGGAGGGCCGGGGAAAACCCCACCCTGAGCGCAGCGCCCTATTCACACCAGTCGCCAGGGTACAAGCTACCCCCCACCCCCACCCCTCCCACCCCCACCGCTCCCCACCGCTCCCCACCGCTCCCCTCCCTTCCCCTCCTTCCCTCCCCTTCCCCTCCTTCCCTCCCCATCCCCATCCACCACCCACCATTCATCATCCACTCCCACCCCACACACAACGATGTGCGCGCGCACACACACACACACACACACACACACACACACACGTTCCCTTCCTCGGGATCCTTGGAGCACTCCAATCCCCGCTTCCGCAACATGGAGAAAAATCAAAAAAATCACCCTTTCCACAATGTTTTGGGGTTTACCAAGGGCAGTACCAGGGGTTCACCAAAGGTTTGCCAGGGGTTCCACCGGGGTTTTACCAGAGTCAGTTTTACCAAGCGCTCCTGGTAAAGGCCTAGTCATGTCGCAGTTTACCTGAATTTTCCCCTGGTGCTTTGTGTTTTACCAGAATGTCAGGTAAAATTCTGGTAAAACTGGTTTACCAGGGCAGGTAAAGTTCAGGTGACGCTCTGGTAAGCTTAGTAAAGCTTAGGTAAAGCCCAGGTAAAGTTCAGGTAAATTCAGGTAATTTTCTGGTAATTTTAGGTAAAAGTCCGAATCATCTTGTAGTGGTGATGATGGGGTGGGGTGGGGGGTGGAATCGACAAAATCCATTGTTTTGGGATGATTGCAAAACAAAACAGTCGAATGAATGTTCCCCCACCCCATCATCATCATCATCACCCCATCCTCCTCCTTCTCCTCCTTCTCCTCATCCATCATCCAATCATCATCATCCAATCATCATCATCCAATCATCATCATCATCATCATCATCATCATCATCATCATCATCATCATCATCATCATCATCATCGTCATTCAATCATTCTCAACAATCATCATCATCATCATCATCATCATCATCATCATCATCATCATCATCATCATCATCATCATCATCATCATCATCATCATCATCATCATCATCATCATCATCATCATCATCATCATCATCATCATCATCATCATCATCATCATCATCATCATCGTCATTCAATCATTCTCAACAATCATCATCATCATCATCATCATCATCATCATCATCATCATCATCATCATCATCATCATCATCATCATCATCATCATCATCATCATCATCATCATCGTCATCATCATCGTCATTCAATCATTCTCAACAATCATCAGCGGACGGACCTGCGGGCCCATGGTCGGGCACGACTTCTGCAGGCTCGGGGGCGACACCACGGCGGCGCCACGTCGACTCCTGGCGAACCGTCAGGCCTGCAGGCGGCGCAATGTAGGCCCAACTCTCCTGCAAAGGTGATGGACGAAGGGAAGGGAGCATGAGCACCTCACCCTCTCACCACATCGCACAGCAGCAGCAGCAGCAGCAGCAAGCAGCAGCAGCAAGCAGCAAGCAGCAGCAGCAGCAGCAGCAGCAGCATATATATGTCGCGCCAAACGGGGGGTCCACAACACAAGTCAGGCAAAGACACGGATGTCGGACGGCATGGGGCGGACCTGGTCCTCCCAGGCGTCGTCCTGCTGTGGGAGCGGGGTGGAAGCTGCCCGTGAGCAGCCCGGGCAGGCGCCTCCCATAATTATTTTTTCCCCAGTCTGCATATGCATAGCATATTTTTTTATTCTGTCCCATAATTTTCTGGCCCTCTGGCCCGCCTATTTTCTGGCCCTCTGCATATTTTTTTTTCTGAATGTCCCATAATTTTCTGGCCCTCCGGCCCGCCTTATCTGGTACACGATAAACACCCGCGGCAGCGGACCTGGTCCTCCCAGGCGTCGTCCTGCTGTGGGAGCGGGTGGAAGCTGCCCGTGAGCAGCCCGGGCAGGCGGCCCTGGCGGCCGGGGTTCTGGGTGATCCAGCCCAGGGCCTGGGGGGCGCCCCCCAGGAAGCCGCCCAGGGGCTGCATCGTGACCCGGCTCCCGTCCCGCATCACAAACCTGCAAAAACCGGCCAAAAGACAGCACAGCACAGACAGAAAGACAGCACACAGCGTACAGCACAGATTGACAGACAGCCGAACAGCCAGACAGACACATGGGGCGGAGATGAGAACGGTGGTGTCTGCGAGAGGAGGTGGACAGGGCGCGATGGGATGGATGGATGGATGGGCGAGGCGGGGGGGGGGGGGGGGGGGGGGGGGGCGGACTGTGTGTGGCCCGAGGCGTAGATCATGTCCAGCGAGGCGCGTGTGAACCTGCCGGGGCACGAAGGGGATGGATGGCGAGATGAGCCCGGCATACCGTATGATGGATGGGCAAAGTGGGGCCATAGTGGGGCCATAGTGGGGCCATAGCGGGGCCATAGCGGGGCCATAGCGGGGCCATAGCGGGGCCATAGCGGGGCCATAGTGGGGCCATAGCGGGGCCATAGTGGGGCCATAGCGGGGCCATAGTGGGGGCATATCATGGGGCCATAGTGGGGCCATAGTGGGGCCATAGTGAGGCATATGGGTATGGGGCCGGGGTCATAGCCGCACGGACATGCCCCAGCTGGGCACGAAGGAGTAGTCGCACTCTTGCATCAGCGGTTGTTGGGGGTGGTAGCCTGGTTGCAGAGAGGACAGAGCAGACCAGACCAAAGCAAAGAGAATGAACCAACATCATCAACAACAAACGGTTGGTAGCCTGGTTGCAGAGAGACCAGAGCAGCAGACCAGACCAGATCAGGGCAAAGCGAATGGAGAGTGTGTCACTGAAAACAAGTCGTCATCATCGCAAAATCACCATCAGCATGAATATCGCGCCAAAAAAAAAAGCGGCGACACCATCATCAACATCCTTCCAATCATCATCATCATCCAATCATCATCCAATCATCATCCAATCATCAACCAATCATCATCCAATCATCATCCAATCATCATCCAATCATCATCCAATCATCATCCAATCATCATCATCATCATCCAATCATCATCATCATCCAGATCATCTAGATCATCATCATCATCATCATCATCATCATCATCATCATCATCATCATCATCATCATCATCATCATCATCATCATCATCATCATGGTGGGATGGGGGGGGGGGGGGGGGGGGGAGTGATTGGGACGCACAGACGGTTCTTGGCCGGCTCGGGGCGGGGGGCCTCTGCCGCCGAGCGGGGCGGCAGGGAGCGCGGACTCTGCTCCCCCAGCAAGATGGCCCAGGTTCGGCTGTGGTGCCGACGCGCCTGGTGGGGAGGAGAAAGAGGGGAGGGAAGTGGGTGTGGGCGGGTCGGTGAGATGGCAAGATGAGCGTGAGAGTCACCGTGATCGGCAATCATCATCCAGTCATCATCCAGTCATCATCCAGTCATCATTCATCATCATCATCATCATCATCATCCAATCATCATCATCATCCAGTCATCATCATCCTCATCCAACAACAACAACAACAACAACATCATCATCATCATCATTACGATCCAAACACCACTTTCCAATCGCCCAATTCCCCCAAGCCATCACCATTACGTACGCGAAAACCTGCCATCCGGGGCAGGGCTGGGGACGTGCCGGCGGACCCTGGTGGCGGGCTCGATCTCGTGGTGGGATGTGTACAGGTTGTGCACGAGCAACTTGGTCAGGCCGTGACATGTGTCCGGGTGCCGATGGACGAGCCGTTCCGCGTCGATCTGAAGCCCCCCGGGTGAGCCAACGAGAATGGTGGTGATGATTGAGCGATGGTGATGGTGATGATGACTGGACGATGATGCTGTTTGAATGATTGGATGATGAAGATGATTGGACTGACGATTGGACTGATGATTGGGCTGATGATTGGGATGATAATGATGAGGATTGGATGATGATCTGGATGATGATTGGATGATGACTGGATGATGATGATGATTGAATGATTGAATGCTTGGATGCTTGGATGATTGGATGATTGGATGATTATGATTGGATGATTGGATGATGATGATGGTGATGATGATGATGATGATGATGATGATGATGATGATGATGATGATGATGATGATGATGATGATGATGATGATGATGATGATGATGATGATGATGATGATGATGATGGTGATGATGATGATGATGATGATGATGATGATGATGATGATGATGATGATGATGATGATGATGATGATGATGATGGTGATGATGGTGATGATGACTGTATGATGACGATAATGATTGGATGATCTGGATGATATGGATGATGATCTGGATATCATGCTTGGTTTTTGACCAAAAAAAAAAAGGAAAAGATTCACAAAAGCCAAACAGTCGTATGTCAGTTTTTTTTGTCAGAATCTTTGTTGAACAAAAAATCTGACAAACAAATATTTTCCTGACAAACACATGTCTGACAAACCAAACATGTCTGACAAACCAAACATGTCTGACAAACACATGTCTGACAAACCAAACATGTCTGACAAACACATGTCTGACAAACACATGTCTGACAAACACATTTTCTGACAAACACATTTTCTGACAAACACATGTCTGACAAACACATTTTCTGACAAACACATTTTCTGACAAACACATCTTCTGACAAACACATTTTCTGACAAACACATTTTCTGACAAACACATTTTCTGACAAACACATTTTCTGACAAACACATGTCTGACAAACACATTTTCTGACAAACACATGTCTGACAAACACACACATTTTCTGACAAACACACACATTTTCTGACACGATTTCTGTCATTCGACGACAACCATAGTGCAAGCATGCTGGATGATATGCGGCAATGAGACGGACCATGTCGTGCATGAGCCCGGGCACGCAGACGGCGAAGCCGCGCTGAGCGTACTTGATGAGACGCTCCTCGTATGTGGTCGAGTGGCGTGTGAGGTCGACCAGGTTGGCCCGATAGCGCAGCGCACGCACCGCACGGGGCAGCGCCCACGCCTGCGACACGAGCCGAGCCGCCATTGAGAGGGAGAGGGGGAGGGGGACGGGACATGAGATCAGCACCCGAAAAAGAGGAAGGGGACAGGAAGTACAGTTGGGAGAAAACGGACAGATCGGACAGGGGGGAGGGGGGGATAGCCGCATCGAGGACAGGGGAGGGGGATAGCCGCATCATCAAGGTCAGGGGGGATAGCCGCATCATCAAGGTCAGGGGGGAGGTCAGGGGATAGCCGCATCATCAAGGTCAGGGGGATAGCCGCAATCAAGGTCAGGGGGGGAGGGAGGCATCAAGGTCAGGGGGATAGCCGCAATCAAGGTCAGGGGGGGAGGGAGGAGGAGGGGGGGGGGGGGGGGGGAGAATCACCGTGCCAAACGTGGTGAAAGCGACCTGGAGTCATGAGGAAGGGGGGAGGGGGGGAGGGGGGGGGGTGATAGTGATTATCATGATTGGATGATTGGATGATTGGATGATTGGATGATTGGATGATGATGATGAAGAAGATGAAGATGATGATGACGATTGTCCCAGTCATGGGGGATGGGGGGGGGGGGGGTGATAGCGACCTGGGACCCGTCGAAGCCGACGCAGGCGCAGTCGATGTCGAAGCCCATCAGCACCTCGGCCAGGTTTCTTGTAGCACCGCAGCACAAACTGATGGCGCGAGGTGAGGGGGAGGGAGGCAAGGCGGGGGGAGGGGGGGGGGGGGGGGGGGGGAGGGGCGGAGGGGGGGGGGGGGACGGAATATCAGAACAGCATGAAAGAACCTGGTTTTTGCCAAAATGACCACAAATCTGGAAAAAACCGTTTGTTGTCCGAAGTGATTAAGATTAGAGAGAGAGAGAGAGAGAGAGAGAGAGGTGTTCGACGCAAACCTTCTCGTGCGCGCCCGTTAAGGGGTGTGCGGGGTGGTGGGGTCCTCCCTCCCTTTGTTTTCCCTTTGTGTCTTGGGTGATTTCGGTCTTTCTCGTGTTCCCTTTTACGGGCCCCGGTGGCTCGGTTTCCGGAATATGAGAGAGAGAGAGGGGGGGGGGAAAAAAAAAAACCGTGTGTTGTCCGAAAATGGGGTTCTCTTGTCCGATTTTCGGTCGATCCCAAAGATGTTTTGACCCAAAACTCCGAACCGCCGACGAGTTTTCGGAACGGGCCGAAGGGCAGTAGCAGTGATGAGATGGGACCCCCACTGTGCTTTTGACCAGGGGGGCGGGGGCTGGCCGGGCGTGGGTGTGACCTGGACGTGGCGGAAGGGGTAGATGCCGAGCAGGGTCACCGAGTATGGCGTCACCAGCACGTCCCCGTCCGGCCCGCCCTGGGCCCGCACAGCCGGGTGTGGGTGGGCCGCACGCAGGCGCGCCGCGTTGGCCTGGAGAGTCGCCAGCAGGCCGCGCACCTTGGCCGTGGCCTGGGGGATGGGGATGAGAGTGGTGATGATGATGATTGGATGTTGAAGATGACGACGATGACGCGGGTGATGATAATTGGATATGATTGAATGATGATGATGACTAGAATGGTGATGACGATGAGGATGACGATGATGATGATGATGATGATGATGATGATGATGATGATGATGATGATGATGATGATGATGATGATGATGATGATGATGATGATGATGATGATGATGATGATGATGATGATGATGATGATGATGATGATGATGATGATGATGATGATGATGATGATGATGATGATGAGGATGATGATGATTGGATGATTGGATGATTGATGATTGATTGATTGGATGATGATGATGATGAGGATGACGATGATGATGATGATGATGATGATGATGATGATGATGATGATGATGATGATGATGAGGATGACGATGATGATGATGATGATGATGATGATGATGATGATGATGATGATGATGATGATGATGATGATGATGATGATGATGATGATGATGAGGATGATGATGAGGATGATGATGATGATGATGATGATGATGATGATGATGATGATGATGATGATGATGATGATGATGATGATGATGATGATGATGATGATGATGAGGATGATGATGATGATGATTGATGATGATGATGATGATGATGATGATGATGATGATGATGATGATGATGATGATGATGATGATGATGATGATGATGATGATGATGATGATGGATGATGATGATGATGATGATGATGATGATGATGATGATGATGATGATGATGATGATGATGATGATGATGATGATGATGATGATGATGATGATGATGATGATGATGATGATGATGATGATGATGATGATGAGGATGATGATGATGATGATGATGATGATGATGAGGATGATGATGATTGGATGATTGGATGATTGGATGATTGATGATTGATTGATTGGATGATGATGATGATGAGGATGACGATGATGAGGATGATGATGATGATGATGATGATGATGATGATGATGATGATGATGATGATGATGATGATGATGATGATGAGGATGATGATGATGATGATGATGAGGATGATGATGATGATGAGGATGATGATGATGATGATGATTGGATGATTGGATGATTGGATGATTGATGATTGATGATTGATTGATTGGATGATGATGATGATGATGATGATGATGATGATGATGATGATGATGATGATGATGATGATGATGATGATGATGATGATGATGATGATGATGATTGGATGATGATGATGATGATGGTTGGATGATGATGATTGGATGATGATGATTGGATGATGATGATCTGGATGATGATGATTGGATGATGATGATGATGATTGGATGATGATGATTGGATGATGATGATTGGATGATGATGATGGGATGATTGGGGATGGGCCTGGATCGCGGACCTGCTCGGGGCTGAGGCCGTAGAAGAAGCAGTCGAGGTCAGCCGCATGGAAGCCGTTCTCGCCGATGACCAGCCGCCCCTGGCGATTGGGTTGAATCGGGTGGGACCACGGATATTAGGCTAGGGGCCCCATCGGGGAACGTGTAACGCCCTTGCCGCGGATCATCATCATCCAATCATCATCATCATCCAGTCCTCCGATCATCATCATCATCATCCAATCATCACCATTCTAGTCATCGTCATCATTTACTCATCAACATCAACATCAACATCAACATCAACATCAACATCAACATCATCATCCAGTCATCATCATCCAGTCATCATCATCATCATCCAGTCATCATCCAGTCATCATCATCATCATCATCATCATCATCCAATCAATCATCCTCATCATCATCATCATCATCATCATCATCATCAATCCAATCATCATCATCATCATCATCATCATCATCATCATCATCATCATCATCATCATCATCATCATCATCATCATCATCATCATCATCATCATCATCATCATCATCATCATCATCATCATCATCATCATCATCATCATCATCATCATCCAAGCAGCATCCTCATCCTCATCCTCATCATCATCATCGTCCAATCAGCATCAACGAAATACAAAAAGGCAGATATGACAATCCCCGGGTTGACCGAAATTCGCATGTCACACAGCACCACACAGAAACGTGTCATATTCTGTCGCGGCAACCAGCAGCCCAAAAGCACGGACACAGACAGACAGACAGCCAGCGCGCCCCTCGGCAAGCCAAACCACGCAGCAGAACGCACGACGCGCCCGTGAACGGGCATTCCTCACAAAAACAGATGATTTGAGTGGGCATGACAGACGGCTGCGTTGAGCTCGTTCAGTTTTCCCTCGTCGGTGCAGGGCTCGGAGTTGGCCGGCATCTTGGCGTTGACGAAGCCGGGAAGCAGACAGCCGAGCACGGAACCGCCCGCCACGATCATGTTCGACCAATCTGGCGTGGTGGTGGTGGTGGTGGTGAGGGTAACATCATCATCATCATCATCATCATCATCATCATCATCATCGTCGTCGTCGTCGTCATCATCATCATCATCATCATCATCATCATCATCATCATCCTCATCCTCATCATCATCACCATCATCCAGTCATCATCCAGTCATCATCCAGTCATCATCCAGTCATCATCCAGTCATCACCCAGTCATCATCCAGTCATCATCAACATCAACAACATCATCAACATCGGGATCAGTCAGGTTTTCGGCTGGGTTCTTGCTGGCAGATGCCGTTGCCTCCTGTTGCCTGAAGCAGAAGCAGCTGGCGGAGGTGGTGATCAGATGTTGGGATGGGGGCATGGGCCTGGAGAGGGCATGGTGACGTTACACGATCGTCTTGTTGTCAAAGGCAGGGGGCGGCCAAAGCGGGCCAGAGCAGGAGATGTGTGGACAGGGTGTCGATGGGGGTGGAGCCAGTCAAGGGCAGGACGTGAGGGCGAGCGAGACGGACCGACTCCCTCGAAAATCCCCGAGGTCATCAGGCCCCAGTTTCGCCGGAAGGTGGGCTCGTCCACAACCACGTCCAAGTTCTGGAAGCGTGTCCGCTGTGTCCCCCCCACGGAGTGGGAATGAGGAAAAGGGGGGTCGAGAAGTCAAGACGGATGGATGCGGGTGTTGAGTGCAGGGGAGGTTGTGTGTCAGACAGAAGGACAGCAGGGGAGGTTGTGTGTCATACAGAAGGACAGACACCCACAGGGAGGCCATGCAAGTGAGCCAAGGCGTTCGCGAGAGGGGTGTGGGCAAAAGGGACTGAGATCCGAAGAACGGGATCTCCCGAAAGGGCGCATCGCATCATTCAAATGATGAGACACAATGACGAAGACAAGACACGAGAGGCTGTTGGGAGGCTGATCATCGGACCGTTAAGGGCCTGTCGAACAGCAGCATCACATCGGGGCCCGGGATGATCTGCGATGGGACCGCCTGGATGCGGGCGGTCCCCAGACTGGAAGGTCCCGTGTG
Organism: Paratrimastix pyriformis; assembly: GCA_027972325.1. Classification (NCBI taxonomy): domain Eukaryota; phylum Preaxostyla; family Paratrimastigidae; genus Paratrimastix; species Paratrimastix pyriformis. Next base: position 55,804 of record JAPMOS010000014.1, read on the forward strand.
GCCCGGTGGGTAGAGCGGCACCAGGAGGGCGTGAGGGTCGGCCAGGTCGGGGTGGTCCCGGGCGCTGACGAACAGGCCCCGCAGCCGGTCCTCCTCGGCCTTCAGGGCCGCGTTGGCGGGCCCGATGCGGGCCGCGTACTGGGCCGGGTCGAAGAGCGACTTGCCCCCAGGCAGGTAGCCGCCCGGCCCGGTGGGGTCGTACTCACCCGGGGGCGGAGCGGCCTCCCGCTGGATGGCGGCCAGCATGTGGGCCCGGGCCGCCCGCTGCTGGAGCAGCTCCAGCTCGGCCAGCAGGAAGGCCTTGTCCGCCCGGGGGGCCGCCAGGGTCCCCACAATGTCCGCCGCGCTGCGGGCGTGCCAGTCGAAGCTGCGGGCCAGAAACTGGGCCCCGTAGCGACCCATGCCGATGGCCGCCAGCCACGACAGGGGCGAGTAGGCGCAGCACGGATCCCCGCACACGACCACGTCGCCCCGGTCCAGCCGCATCATCAGCGGCCGGCTGGTCGTACCCCGGTGACGCAGCGCCGCAGCGGCGACATCGAGCGAGAGCAGCGATGTCCAGTGTCGCCTCTTGGCATTCAGGATACTTTCCTCGAGAGCGTATTGGGCGAAGCGACACAGTTCAGCTGAGAGCAGTTTTTTGGCCTCCTCTGAAACGGGAACGCTGGGAGATGATGTTGCCTGGAGCAAGCGGACGATGGAGCCATCCGTGAGAGGCTCCTCCGATTGGTCCCAATAGGGAAAGGAGTCGCGGTGCCACTCTGAGTGACTTCCCTTTCCAAGACCCTTTCCTCCTTTGCCACGGCCGGACATCTGCTTGACTGGTTGACGCTTCAAAACGCACACCCCGTCAGGTGTAATTCGCTATCTTTTTCGGATGGGGTGGTGGTTTTTGCTAGCCTCTTTGGTCGCGATCTCACGGTGCGAATCGACTTGGAAGTGGGGCAATGGTCCGTCGAATGTGGACCCGTTTTGGCTTTCGACTGGTGTCGTGTCATCTGATCGCGCGTATTATTACGGGGGCACCACGGACACCACCTACCCCTATCACACGACCCTGCCGACTTTTCGCTCTCTTCAATTTCCGCTCTATAAGTGGAATGTGACCGAGAAGCCCACAATGTCGCGCTTTCTCCATTCGACTGCCCTGGTGAACAAGAAGATCTACCTGACGGGCGGCCTGAACCCTGATCCGCTTGGCGACACCAAGATCTTCAACTTGGAGACGGGTGAGTGGGATGCCAGCACCCCATCGATCCCTCCTCGATGGGGGCATTCCGCAGTGTTTGCCTCTGATGTGGGCACTCTGGTCTGCAGCACCCCCGCATCACACCCTTGAACAACCCGCCCAGGTTCTCTTTGGTGGGCGAACAGGCGACGGGGTCATCACTGATTCGCTCTACGTGTACAATATTCGTCTGTGGTCGACATCACCCACGGGCTCTATCCCCACAACCGTTTTTGGGGACCCAGAAACTTCGATGTGGTCAGCACCCCTGGTGGATGGTACCGCGGCACCGAGGGCCGGCCATGCCGCGGTCTATGCCTCCACCCACCACCGGATGTTGGTGGTCGGGGGCGAGAGTACGGGGGCGCTAAACCCCAACGAGCTTCTGGTCCTCGAAACCTGTCTGTCTCCTGTCTCCCCGTCACGTCTCTTCTGGTTTTGCTTTTTGACACCCGGACGGCTCGTAACGCCATAAACGTGGCGCATACACATGACCTGTGATGACGCACGACCCCAAATGACACCCAAATGACACAGAATGATCCATGTTCTCTCCTTTCCGTCCATTATTGACACACAGACACACACGGACACACCTTTCCCGTCACTTCTTTCTCTCTGTATGATGGCACACATACGCACAGACTGGCGTACACTTCCTGTTTTCCCCCGAATTGCCCTCTGAGTGTCCGCCCATCATCGTTCTTTTCCTTTCATCCCCGTAGGGGCCGTTCCACTGCGGTGGACGACCCTGACCACGACGGGACCCTCGCCCTCCCTGCCCCGCATCCACCCGGCGGTAACCCTGATCCCGGGCACCAGCTCCCTGGTCGTGATTGGTGGGATTAACCCCACCACGGGTGCCACCATCAACGACATTCACGTGCTTTCGCTGGGTCTGCGGTTGGGGAGTGTGATGTCGGGTTGGTGGTGCCGGGGGGATGTTGACGGGTTGCGGGTTGTGAAAAAGATCCCCATTTTTTGAATGGGTGTGACCCTCGTGTGACCGCCAAGCGCACGGACGGGTTTACATCGATTGGAGATTGAAAACGAGGAAAAAAACACCACCCAGACCCCGGGATTGCGTTTTTTGACACGGTTGGGTGTGTTTGTTCAAACCGGAGGTTGGAATTGGATGGGCGAAAAAACACAAACAGGAGGAACAAGACACAAAATCAGAAGAAAATCCTCATCACACACCCAATTTGTTTTTTTCTGAAGGAGGGGAGGCCACCGACATGCACCAGCCTTCGTTTTCTCATCATCCCCCAATCCCACACATCCCTCCTCTCTCCGCGCCACCCGCCGGCCCGCCGCCCACAGCCACCCAGGCCTGGTGGCAACCCACCGCACGCAACACCGCTGGAATCTCGCCCGTGCTGGCCCTGGCCGGTTCGGTCCTGGTGCCCGTGATTGAGCGCAACGGGCTGCTTCTGTTGGGCGGCCTGCTTGCCACCGCCCAGCAGAGCGGCTCCAACCCAGAGGTGATGTCGACCGGTGCGGATATGACCCTGGGGGTGCAGGCCGTCACCAGCACGGTGACCAACACCAGCCTGGTGCTCTATTGGGGTCTGTCCACGGGGTGATGTTGGCGGTCATCATCATCATCATCATCATCATGACCCCCTTGTATGGGTAGATTGCCCCGGCACGCCCACCTGCTCGGGGAACGGCGCCTGCAGCCGGACGGAGTGTCGCTGCACCTCGGGCTGGAGCGGGGTGGACTGCTCCATCGGTCTGTTTGGAGAAACAAAAACGCTAGGGCCGGGGATTGAACCCGGGTCTCTTGCGTGACAGGCAAGAATTCTGCCACTATACTACCCCAGCTGTTTAGATGCCCCGCTCACTGGGGGGCGGCCCTCTTCTTTGGATGGCTATGGGGGGATAGCGACGTGCCCTGGAAGCCCTGTCTGCAGCGGCCACGGGGAGTGCCAGGGCGGCGTGTGCGATTGCATTGACGGGTGGACGGGAGCGGACTGCGCTATCGGTCTGCTTCCTTCCCCGCCACCCGATCATCGCGGCACCGCCACCGTCCATCAACTCATCATCAACATCATCCAATCATCCAATCATCCAATATTTCAGCATCATCCAATCATCATCAGCATCAGCATCAGCATCAGCATCAGCATCATCACCCAATCATCATCCAAACCACCATCATCAGCATCAGCATCAGCAGCATCATCATCAGCATCACCATCACCATCACCCAGTCATCACCCAAACCACCATCATCCTCACACCCATCACACCACCGTCCGGCCGTTCCCCCAGCCACCTGCCCTGGTGAGCCTCCATGCATGGGCCACGGCACGTGCAACGGCGACCGGACCTGCACATGCCAGAGCGGGTGGACGGGGACGGCAGACTGCAGTGTGGGTCCGTCTGCCTCCCTCGTGTTGCGATGTTGACTGGATGATCGCGGTTGGGGAGCGATGATGATGATTGGATGATGATGATGACTGGATGATGATGACTGGATGATGATGACTGTTTCAGCCCGGTGCGCATGAAAATGATTGAGGTGGGTGACCCAGCTGCCCAAGTTGATTCACTTGACATGTCGCAATCGATCATACGTAATGTTATGTCCGGTACGGACCCCCCAGCCCAAGAAATGGGGCAAACTTTTGTTAATTGTTCCCAATGCGCATGGAAATGAGTGAGGTGGATGATGATGACCCAGGCCCACGCAAGATGATTCACTTGACATCAGATCCCATGATGCACAATCGGTCATGGGCAGGCCCTGATGACTGGATGATGATGGCTGATGATGATGACTGGATGATGATGATTGGATGACTGGATGATGATGATTGGATGATGACGACGACGACTGGATGATGATGATGACTGGATGATGATTGGATGGTGGGTGATGGCGATGCCACCCGTGGTTCCGGAATGTTTCGCTTCTTGTCATTCCGTTCGCCGATGAATCTTCTCCTCTTCTTCTCACAAAC
>JAPMOS010000014.1:62500-75000 GCA_027972325.1 Paratrimastix pyriformis
TCAGCATCATCATCATCCGATCATCATCATCATCCGATCATCATCATCATCATCATCCGATCATCAGCATCATCAGCATCAGCATCATCATCATCCAATCATCATCCATCATCAGCATCAGCATCCAGCATCAGCATCCAGCGTCGTCATCATCATCATCCAATCATCATCCATCATCAGCATCAGCATCCAGCATCAGCATCATCATCATCATCATCATCATCATCATCATCATCATCATCATCATCATCATCATCATCATCATCATCATCATCATCATCATCAGCATCAGCATCAGCATCAGCATCAGCATCAGCATCAGCATCAGCATCAGCATCAGCATCAAAGAGCAGCATCAGCAGCAGCAGCAGCAGATTATCCATCCATCCATCCATCCAATCGTCCAGTCATCCAGCCATCCGATCATCCAGTCATCCAATCATCATAATCCGATCATCATCAACATCAGCATCATCACAGGCAACAAGTCTCAGAATGCAACGAGCGACCTTGTGATGGCGACCACTCGACAGTTCACTGTTCGTGGCGGTGTGCACTTTCGTTCCATTCGCCGTCTCTCCGTCTACTCACACCGCCTCCTGCCCCACTCAACCACCCTGTTCACTCCCTCTCCTTTCCGTGCCCCCCTCCTGTTAAGACACCTGCCCGGGGGACCCGCTGTGCGGGGGCCACGGCGCATGCAACGAGACGACCGACGTGTGCGTTTGCGAGCCCAGGTGGACCGGCCCCGACTGCACTACCGCCACCTGCCCTGGGATCCCCCTCTGCGGGTCTGGTGGTGTGTGGCTGTCTGATGCTTGTGCTGATGATGATGATGATGATGATGATGATGATGATGATGATGATGATGATGATGATGATGATGATGATGATGATGATGATGATGATGATGATGATGATGATGATTGGATGATGATGATTGATGATGATGATGATGATGATGATGATGATGATGATGATGATGATGATGATGATGATGATGATGATGATGATGATGATGATGATGATGATGATGATGATGATGATGATTGGATGATGATGATGATGATTGGATGATGATTGGATGATAATAATGATATGATGATGATGATATGATGATGATGATTGGATGATGATTGGATGAGGATTGGATGAGGATTGGATGATGATTGGATGATGATGATGTTGATGTTGATGATGATGTTGATGTTGATGATGATGTTGATGATGATGATGATGATGATGGATGATGATGATGATGATGGATGGATGGATGGATGATGATGGATGATGAATGGCGGCGTGGCTGTGTCTTTCTTCGCTGTTCGTCCTCTCTCTTTTTTGTATTTGGCTTTACGGTCGGCGGCCGGGCGGGCAGGCCGGCGGGGGTGGGATGCTCCACAGTGCTGCCCATCTCACCGTCCCATCCTTCCTTGTCTTCCGTTCGTTTCTCCTCTTCCCCCCCTCCCTTCCCGTCCGTTCATTCGCCATGACCGTTCGCCAACTGTCGGCCTGCCTGTTTGCCGCTCGCATCGTATGCAGTGGTCGGGGCCTCTGCAACGAGACCTCACTCGCCTGTGACTGTGATAGCGGTCCGCGCTCGCGCCCCGCTATGCAAGCAAACAGCTCTTCCTCATCTCATCAACCCGCTGGCCTTCTCACCAAAAAAATCGCACTGCCTCTGAGTAAGTGAAGGAGGGGCCCTTCATGCCTTCGCTTTTTTCGCACGATTTCATCATCTGGTTTTTCTTTCTCCTCCTTCTTCGCCCATCCCTTCGCCCATAGGCTGGTCGGGCGATACCTGCGACACGGGTCTGCCCTCCCACCCCCTCAGTCCCTTCCGCACCCCCCCATGTGTTGTTCGTGTTGTGGGACATGTGGAATTTGGATGTGGAGTTCGACCTTTGTTACCCCCCTGTGCAGCACCTGCCCAGGCAAGCCCCTCTGCAAATGATTGGATGATGATGATATGTTGTTGTTGTTGTTGTTGTTGTTGTTGTTGTTGTTGATGATGATTGTATGATGATTGGATGATATTGTTGATGATGATTGGATGATATTGTTGATGATGGTTGGATGATGATTGGATGATGATTGGATGATGACTGGACGACGATGATGATGATTGAATGATTGGATGATGATTGAATGATTGGATGATGATTGAATGATTGAATGATTGGATGATGATTGGATGATTGGATGATGATGATAACTGTATAATGATTGATTGGTTACCTCCCCCCCCCCCCCCCTCCCCCTCCGCCCCCACCCCCCCCCCCCCCCACCCCACCCCACCCCTGCGCAGCCACCTGCCCGGGCAAGCCGCTCTGCAGTTCCCACGGCGCCTGCATGTACGATCCCATCGCGCCGACGTGCAGCTGTGACAGCGGCTGGAGCGGCCCCGAGTGCAATATCGGTCCGTGTTTCTGGTCGTGTCTGTGCTGTGTGTCTCTGTGTGCGTCTTTGCTGATAAGATCGACCCTTGTTATGCCTGTGTCTGTGAATGGACGACTGGATGATGATCGGATGATGATCGGATGATGATCGGATGATGATCGGATGATGATCGGATGATGATCGGATGATGATCGGATGATGATCGGATGATGATCGGATGATGATCGGATGATGATCGGATGATGATGACGATGATGATGATGATCGAAGGATGGGCTGGATCTGGTGGTTTCCATATATTTTTCGCCTGTCCGTCACGTCATGCGCGCACCAGCGACCTGCCCGGGCCTGCCGGCCTGCTCGGGGAACGGCTGGTGCTTCGGCACCACCTGCAGCTGCTACTCGGGTTGGAAGGGCGACGCCTGCGATGAGCGTCCGTAGCAGCCCACACCGTCCCTCCAACCTTCTTCCTCCCCCATCGCCCCACAGCATACGCATACAGACAGACACAAAGGCACACGGTTCGACTCACTTTTGGCTCATTCGTCATTTTTTTGGCACTGTCGTCCACTTTCACTACTTCTCATCCCCACCAGGCACGTGCCCGGGGACCCCCATCTGCTCAAACCGCGGCAGCTGCCCCGCCTACTCGACCGTGTGCGAGTGTGAGTCGGGCTGGAGCGGCTACGATTGCTCCACCAGTCCGTACGTGCGTGCGTGCGTACGTGATGATGATGGATGATCTGGATGATCTGGATGATCTGGATGATCTGGATGATGATGATGATGATGATCTGGATGATGTTGATTGGATGATGATCGGAATGATGATCGGAATGATGATCGGAATGATGATCGGAATGATGATCGATTGGATGATGATTGGATGATCTCGGCTCATCTGACACCTTCCCCCCCCCCCCCCCACTCCGCCCACCCAGTGACCTGTCCGGGCCTTCCGTTCCCATGCACGGACCCTGCTCAGGGCACCTGCCGCGGCACGACCTGTGCCTGTGCCAGCGGATGGGCCGGCCCCAGCTGTGATCAGCGTCCGTCACTCTTGGACCCTGTGTTGTATCATCGTGAAAAGCACCGTCTTCTCCACTCCCCCTCACCACGACGCTCTTCTTTCGCAGCCACCTGCCGGGGCAGCCCCGTCGCCTGCGCGGCCCACGGGGACTGCAACGCCACCGCATTGACCTGCACGTGCCACTCGGGGTGGATGGGCACCGACTGCATGACTAAGACATGCCCCGGCATACCGTGGTGCAGGTCCAGCCCGCCCGCTGATGATGATTGGATGATGATGATGATGATGATGATTGGATGATGATTGGATGATGATTGGATGATGATTGGATGATGATGATGATGATGATGATGATGATGATGATGATGATGATGATGATGATGCTTGCATGATTGGATGATGCTTGCATGATTGGATGATGTGTGAATCACCGTAACCCCCCCACACACACACACACACACACAGTGGCCACGGGCTGTGCCGCAACACGACATGCGAGTGTTACCCCAATTGGGCCGGCTTCGATTGCACCCAATGTCTGTCAGATGCTCATGTGCCCCCCTTAGGTCGGTAGATGAGCCCTGAGGAGGAGCCGTCGGCGGGGAGCCATAGCCGCTACAAAACGATGAAAATGAGATGACAACGCCACAAGTTCAAGCAAGCTGGCTCTTGTCAAAGGCGCCAGACCTCTGAATGATAGACTTCGGGGCTGAAGAAACGACTTGTGGGAGCGCCAACCCACATGCCCCCTCAGCAGGGTGGCTATGAGTCGCGGCCTTGTTGCCCGCGATTTTCTCTGTTTGGGGGACAAAAGGGCAGGGCAGGGGTGGATGCACATTCGCCAGGAGAAGTCGAAATTATGGATGGCGGGGGCGATTTTGACAAGGTGATGAAGAAAGACGGGAGAGGGTGTGTATGTGTGTGTGTGTGTGTGTGGGGGCAGGAACTGATTGTCACTGCCCTTGTGTACGGATGTACGTCAAATGCGGGTAGCAATCCGTCTTTCATCCTCCGCTGCTGCTGCTGTGAATGCGTGCGTGCGTGGGATGGGGGTGATGATGCAGACGTCTTCATGGCGGGCACCAACCTGGTCATCATCTCCGTCAGCGGGGTGGCCGCCGTGGTGGCAATCGTCTTGCTGTGCTGCTGCTGCCGCTGCATCGTCAGGCGGCGCCGGGTCTGCGTTGGGTGATGATTAGATGATGTTGATGTTGATGATGTTGATGTTGGGTGATGATTAGATGATGCTGATGCTGATGCTGATGTTGATGTTGATGTTGTTGGTGTTGGTGTTGGTGTTGTTGATGACTGGATGACGATGATGATGAATGATGATGATGATGAATGATGATGACGATGATTGGATGGATGGATGATGATGATGATTGGATGGATGATGATTGGATTGGTTGATGATGATTGGATGATGTCGATGTTGATGTTGTGGACGGGGTGGGAGAGGAGGTGTTGGACGGAGTGGATCTTCGGCCGGCTGAAGGTGGTGGGGCACGGTGGAATGCATGAAGCTGGTTGGAAGTCCTACCGACATCCATTTTTTTTCAGTTTGTTTGTTTGGTTGTTGTTCTCGGACCACGATTTTCGCGTCCTTCTTCTGGCTGTTTCCCTGTCCAAGGGACCCGGCGGAGAGATTCTGCTGGGGCACGTGGCGTTCGTTAGCTCACACCTGTGGCTGGTTCCTGCAGCGCTCCGAGGACCATCGGATTCTGCTGGGGCACGTGGCGTTCGTTGGCTCACACCTTCGTCCTGTTTTTCTGTGGGGCTGGTTCTTCCTGCAGCGCTCCGAGGACCATCGGATCACGTGGCGTTCGTTGGCTCACACCTTCGTCCTGTTTTTTTCTGTGGGGCTGGTTCCTGCAGCGTTCGGAGGACCACCGGATTTTGCTGGGGGCCCAGGCCACCCGCAACTCGTACAGCGCCCTGGAGTCCCCGGCCTCGTGAGGTGAACCCCCTGCCAACATCCCCCCCCCCTCCCCCCCCTCCCCCCCCTCCCCCCCCACCCCGTCCCATCCTCCAAAGGGCGTCTCCCTCCCCCGCATGAGGGGATGGGGGCGCGCCCCCTGATGATGCCACAATAACCCAGCCGTCCCCGGCGGGACCCGGACAAATAACTCGTGCCCCGGATGGTCAATTCGTAATGACACCACTCACCCCCATCACCCCCCACCTCGCTCGCTGGATTCGCTGCAACTTTATTTTTTCTCGGCCCGTATCCACTCCCTCACATCATGCGAAGTTCTCTTGTTTTCATCGCGCCTGACCGAGATTGTCGCCTTCCCTGGGGAGACTGGACGGGGCTTTCGGCCCCGGGGGGCCTGCAGAATACGGAAGACGGAAAGGTCACGTGGCCAAGAGGGGGCACACTCATGATGTGTCATCGGGCCATTCCCCGGCTGTACCTCGCCTGCACAAGACGGAAGACGGAAAGGTCACGTGGCCAAGAGAGGGCACACTCATGATGTGTCATCAGGCCATTCCCCGGCGGTGCCTGCTGCGGTCGTCATCGTTCCGTTCCGTGTTGATTCACGCCGCCGCCAACGAGTGACGATCGAGGGCGCCGCGGCAGCAACCACCACCAGGGATGAGTGACGCACGCCCCCCAAAAAAAAAATAATAAAATGTCAAAACGACACAAAGGGATGTGACCCAGAGAGAAATACCCCCAGAGACGAGTCGAGTCAATGAGACGGAGGAGCAACCCCACCACAGCAAAAAAAAAGGACACAAAAAATAACCAATTCAAGAACAGAAAATGCGACGACACACAACAACGACGCCGCGCCGCCTGTACAAGCCGAGGCGCCCGCTGACCGCGAACTGTGTGTGCGGCGAGAGAGGAAACCAGAGGGAACGGACAAGAAGAGAAGGAGGAGAGAGTCTGTATGCCCCCAGTAGCCATTTTTTTCACTCGCTGCGCCGTCGCATCAGCCTCTCAAAGTCCTCCTGGGTCACCCGGACGGCCTCGGGGCTGATCTTGTTTCGTCGGAGCTTCTCAACCGTGTCCCGGAGCTGATCCGGGGGCAGGGCCTGTAGCACCATCTCCTCGATCTCCTCCCGGGTCAGTTTGGCGCCCAGCTCCTCGGCCACGGCCGCCACGTTGGCCACCCCGATCGGTCGGTCGCGGGTGCCCCCAAAGAGCCGAAAGGCAGACTCGACCTCACCCCGGGGGATCGGCTCCTCCTGTTGGCAAAAAAAGAAGAAAAAAGAAAAAGAAAAAAAGGGTCAACAACGAGATGATGGAGGAAAGCGATTTGGGAGACCATTTTCTTGGAGATGATGGAGAGGAAAGCATTGAAATCGAGGGTCTTCTCCTGTAATGGCACGCGGCTGCGGGGCGATGGTTCCCCGTCACGTGCTGTTTGGTCTCCCGGGTGTGCTGCGTGCTGACCCTCATGACCCTGCGAGTCGTCGGACTGTTCGCGCTCCGATTCTGCAACGAGTTTTGCGATCTCGTCCTTTCTCTCCTCGAAACCCAATACTCGAAAAGTAACCTTCAGCGACTCGTAGGCATTGATAGACCCTGGGGACATGCCACAGATCAAAACAGAAAAGGAAATGCCGGTGACAAACCACTGCCGGATGGGTCAAAAAGATCAAAAGCTCGTCGAATCTCTTCCTTTGCGACGTTTCCAAGTGGCCGACGCGGTTTCGGGGGCAGGAGCGCTGGGGTACTGCCCGGGCGCGGCGGGCTGTTGTTCATTTTTCAAAATAGCCGGTAGTGCCAAGGGATTATACCCTCAACTTCCGTTCAAAACCTCCCGTCCTCTTCACAATGCTCTCCGAGATCGACCGTAGGGTGGAGGCGAAAAGACGAAATCGGTTTGTTTGTTAATTTCTTGCGCAAAAAGCGGCATGTGTCTTTTCTTTCCGAAAAAAACAAAGAATGCTCCGTGAACTTCAAGCCGAGGAGCAGCGCCTCCACGGAATGGAAACGGTCTGCTTTTTTTCGTCCTTCTTTGAGACCATCCCATGCGATCTTGCGTCAAAAGGAAACCCGCGAGCGGGAGCTCCGTGCTCGCATGGCCGAGGCGGAACAGAAAATTGCCGATGAGATGGCTCGACGCAAGGCCGAGAAGATCCGAGAGGAACGTGAGGTTCAGATGGTGCGCGAGAACAGCGACGAGCTCAAAGAACTCGAGGAGAAGTTGAAGGCCGCCTACATGAATCGCGAGCGGAGCGTGCAGCTGGTGGAGAAGAAGATCATCACGGAACGCGATCGGGTTTGTACCTCATCGCATCTCCAATAACCTTCTCCTTCGCCCCCCCGCAGAAACAAAGCCTCGAACAGGATGAGATCGCCACACAGATACGCATTGAAGAGGAGAAGGTCTGAATCATTTGTGTTTCTGGGAACCTTTGTTGACCAAGTCGTCCATTCCATCGGCGGAACACAGAGGGCACAAGAGGAAATCGTCCAGAAACGTCTTGAGAACATCGAGGCCAAGCATCGCCTGGAAGCGCAGATGGTCGAGAAGGAGGAAGGTCTGGCCACCCTTGTTCCTCTCCACCCCGCCCTTTTGCTCTCGCGCGCGCTGAGCGGGGCGAATTTTGTCCAAAAATTAAGAAAGAGGTGGCTTTCACCCAAGTGTGATATCGACCCCATCCGATGCCCATTTCTCACCATTTTTTTCTTCTCGTTCTCCTCGTCCCCCCACAGCCCGCAAGAAGGAGTACGAGCAATTCCTGAAGGAGAAGGCCATGGTGGACGAGGTGGTGCGGAAGATCCAGGAGGAGGATCAGCAGTCTGCATCACCCCCCACCGTCTCCCTACCCCCGGTCATTCCCACCTGCCCCACATCCGTACGTCGACTCATCCCCCCCCCCCCCACCAACCCCGCCATCCACCCTCAGCCGCACGTCTCACCCCCCCCCCCAGACACCTGCCTCCCTCACCCCGGTCATACCCACCTGACCCCCCATCCACACGTCGACTTCACCCCCCAGACACCCGCCTCCCTAACCCCACCTGACCCTTCATCCACACGTCGACCTCGCCCCCTAGGGAGGAGCTCCTTCGGATGGAGAAACAGCGCGGGCTGCGTGAATACATCTCCTCATATCTGGAGGAGCGCGAGCGGTTCAGGGACGACGAACGGGCACGCCTGGAGGAGGAGGTCTGTCATGTGCCCTGCTTCATACAGAATGGAGGGAGGGGAGGGAGGAGGAGGAGCGGGCACGCCTGGAGGAGGAGGTCCGTCATGTGCCAATACAAAAGAGGGAGAGGGAGGGAGGGTGTGTGTCACAAGAATGTGGAGCGGGCACGCCTGGAGGAGAGGAGGTCCCGTCATCCGTCATGTGCCAATCATACCAAAAATCGAGAGGGAGGGTGTGAAATGAAGGTATGCCCCCCCCTGCTGGCCTCATCAGCTAGCACTCATACCACCACCGGACGCATCTTGTCCGACTACAAGAAGAGGAGAGTTCGTGCCCCCCATCACGACGACGCGCATCTCTGGCCCCTCGCCGTTCTCTGCTCGTCATCCTCTGCTTGTTATCCTCCTCCTGACCCCTTGCCCATTATCCTGGTACGCATTTGTTCCTCTGGTGCTGCAGAACCGGCGGATCGAGGAGTTCCTGTCTTCTCTGCTCACCGGTTCTATGATCCTTGTTGTCTCTTTCCTGTGTTGCTGCAGAACCGGCGGATCGAGGAGTTCCTGGCCCCTCGTCTATCTATGCTCACCATATCCTGCTTGTTGGATCGTTCTTGCTGCAGAACCGGCGGATCGAGGAGTTCCTGGCTCAGCAGCAGACCCGCGAGGAGGAGGCCGAGCGCCAGCGGGCGGCCCGCGAGGCGGAGAAAAAACGCGCCTATGCCCAGGTCTGTCATGATGAGGATGAGGGTGAGGGTGAAGGTGATGGGATGATGATGGGATGATGATGGATGAGGATTGGGCGGTGGATGATTGGATTGATGTTGATGAGGATGTTGTTGTTGTTGATGATGATGATGATGATGATGATGATGATGATGATGATGATGATGATGATGATGATGATGATGATGATGATGATGATGATGATGATCGGATGATGATCGGGGTGGTGGGTGGGTGGGTGGGTGGTTGATGATCTGGATGATGATCTGGATGATGATCTGGATGATGATCTGGATGATGATCTGGATGGTGATGTGATTTGGCTGGTTGGGCGTGCTCACCTCACCCCATCTCCCTCGCTCTCCCTGTCCCCTCCTCAGATCGCAGGCGACATGAACCGGGAGGCACAGGCCCGGGAGGACATGGAGCGCCTCCGCAACGAGCTGGTGGCCGCCGAGGCTGAGGAGAAACAGCGCGAGGAGGAGAAGGTCCGTTCCCCAATGCCCCATGTCCATGCCTCCTGTCCGTCCACTGTCATGTCCTTCGCTGCTGTATCGACACACTATTCACGCACTTTCACCCTTGCCCGTCCATCATTCATCAGCCGGCAGGCGGAGCTTGAGAGGCGCACTCTTTTTTTTTATCGATTCAGGACTTTTCTGGATCGACACAGAATTCACATACCTTTCCGTCATTCATCCCCCCCGCAGGCGGAGCTTGAGAAGCGGCTGCGTGCGTACACACTCCCTGACATAATTGACATATTGCACGCATTTCCGTTATTCATCCCCCCCGCAGGCGGAGCTTGAGAAGCGGCTGCGTGCGCGGCTTGCCATGGCCGAGGCCAAGCAGGAGCAGGAGCGGGACAAGGAGGCCCGCCGCCAGGTGGAGAAGGAGGATGAGGAGAAACTCAGGCAGGTCGGTCGCACGGCCCCCACCCTCCTTGGCGGCGTCCATCATCATCATCATCATCATCATCATCATCATCATCATCATCATCATCATTCATCATCATCATCATCATCATCATCGTCATCATCATCATCATCATCATCCAATCATCATCATCATCATCATCCAATCATCATCAACATCCAGTCATCAGCATCATCCAGTCATTATCATCATCATCATCCGATCATCATCATCCGATCATCATCATCCGATCATCATCATCCGATCATCATCATCCGATCATCATCATCCGATCATCATCATCCGATCATCATCATCATCCAATCATCATCATCATCATCCCACCTCACTCGCCCCGCAGCAACTTCTCGCCAAGTTCGCCGAGGACGACCGGATCGCGCAGCTCTCGGAGCAGCGGCGCCGCATGAAGCAGCTCGAGCACAGACGCGAGGCCGAGCGCATCATCGAGGAGAAGCGCAAGGTCGGGCCTCCCTGCCCTTGAGGCAGACAGCACAGCATAGCACAGACACAGGCACAGGCACAGGCACAGGCACAGGCACAGGCACAGGCACAGCACACAGCACAGCACACAGCACAGCACAGCACACAGCACACAGCACAGCACAGCACAGCACAGCACAGCACAGCACAGCACAGGCACAGGCACAGGCACAGGCACAGACACATTCACAGTCACATTCACAGGCACAGCACAGCACAGACTCATCCAATTCTGGCGCTTCCTTGGTCCTTCACCAACCAATCCCCAACCCCAACCCCCCCCCCCCCCCCCCCCCCTCCAGGCCTACGAGGCGGAGCTTCAGGCCGAGGCGGATGCGTGGCGGGCCGAGCAGGAGCGCAAGGAGGCTCGCAGGCGGATCGTCGAGCAGGAGCGGCAACGGCTCATCAGGCAGCACGCCGCCAGGCTGTGGGGCTTCCTGCCCAAGGTCCGCCTCGCGGCATCATCCAATCATCATCATCCAATCATCATTCAATCATCATCATCCAATCATCATCATTCAATCATCATCATCCAATCATCATCATTCAATCATCATCATCCAATCATCATCATTCAATCATCATCATCCAATCATCAATCATCATCATCCACTCATCAATCATCATCATCCAATCATCATCATTCAATCATCATCATCCAATCATCATCATCCAATCATCATTCAATCATCATCATCCAATCATCATCATTCAATCATCATCATCCAATCATCAATCATCATCATCCAATCATCAATCATCATCATCCAATCATCATCATCCAATCATCAATCATCATCATCCAATCATCATCATTCAATCATCATCATCCAATCATCATCATTCAATCATCATCATCCAATCATCATCATCCAATCATCATTCAATCATCATCATCCAATCATCATCATCCAATCATCATCCATTCAATCATCATTCAATCATCATCATCCAATCATCAATCATCATCATCCAATCATCATCATCCAATCATCATTCAATCATCATCATCCAATCATCAATCATCATCATCCAATCACCCAATCATCCAATCATCACTCAGCATCATCCAATCAGCCACTCATCACGTGGGGGCGGTTGTGTCACGGACCCAACCCAAACTGTCATTCTCACCCATCTCGTCCAATCATCTAAGCATCACGTGGGGGGCGGTTGTGTCACGGACACAAACCAAACCCGCGGCCCCCTCCTGCTTCGACTTGATTCCACCCACCCACCCACTCATCTCCTCCTCTCTTGCCCCCCCCCCCCCCCCCCCCCCCCCCCCCGTGTTGTAGGGCGTCCTCCAAAACGAGGCCGACATTGCCCTGCTGCCCCCCGAGCTCCAAGCCGAGCTCCGCCAGGCCCAGGCCGCCCGCCAGGACGAGCCGGAGGACGACGGTGCCCCGCTGCCCTCCCTCCGCCAGGCCGAGATCGAACTGACCCGAAAAATGGAGGCCTCCCTCCGCGCCGCACCCACCACCACCACCACCACCACCACGGCCGCCGCCGCCCCGCGCGCCTCGAGCGCGGCCGCCCCACCGCCTCCCATGCCCGGCCAGTTCACCCGGCGCGGGTCGGCCGCTGGCCAGCGCGCCGGCAGCAGCAGCAGCGGGCTGTTTGGGGGCGGGGATGACGGCGGTAATATGTGGACCACATCAGCACAGGCCGCCCAGCGGGGCGTGGTCCCGATGCCCCCCATGAAGCAAGGCGTGCCCCTTGTGCCGCGGGTTCCGCGACGCCTGTAAATTTTGCGGTGTTGAGGAGATGGTGTGCGTGAGACGGACGTTCCATCGTCACCACATCACACCCACACCCAC